>JAGFNQ010003956.1:0-11785 GCA_024364735.1 Boesenbergia rotunda | reverse complement strand
ACTAGTTCAGCCTTAGTAGTCAACATCGCCCCTAGTTCGGCTTTAGCCGCCGACATCATTCATCCTGGACGGACATCACTCAATATCAACCATATCTCCTTCCTTATCCATCCCTGGATCGGGACCACACCTTTTGTGGCCCGTAAGGCAGTCTCAAGGTTACTTGAAGCCCTAGGTAGAAAAAAAAGGCTTTTAATATTTTAAAAAAATTCCTCGCCCTTTTTCATTCCGATTTTGGAACAAGCCAAAGAACTTACTCTAAAAAATCCTGACAAATGATGATTTAAACGAGATTCTATATTTTTGAACAACGAAATACTTGATTTTCATTTCAATTGTAGGTGTAATTAACCCACTATTAAGGATATAACAGAAAGAAATAACAAAAAAAAATGACAACTATGAGTTTAATTTTTAAAAAAAAATTAATTTTATATAAATGTTAGTTTTCTAACCATTTATGCAAAAATATTAATTAAAATTCTATATTCAAGTTTTAATAATAAATTCTTTTCAATTAATAAAATTATTAAAATATTTAATCTTCTACTAAAAATTCATTATATTATTTTCTAAATTTTGATTTTGAATATGAGTAATAAATGTATCAAGTACACTTTTTTGAGATTAATAAACGGTTCTATTTTTTCATACATTTTGTATAGCTAGAATCACATTTTTTTTAGCGTACATATTTATACTCAAATAATAATAAAAAAATATATAAATCTCTACAAGTTTATCAAAATGAAATTACTTAAAATAAAAGAAAAAACCTATTTTATACCATGTAATTTCAATTTGATGATATTTCAAAATTCAATTATTACATGCACAAATATAATATAAATAAATAAATATCAAATTTTATAATAATTTGATATTAGAAAAGATTAGTATTCTACTTTGCATTTGCACATGTAAAACAAATTCATAATTAAAGTTCTTATTTATTATAAAGAAAAAAGAAATCAACCCAAGAAAATATTACCGGCAAAAAAGAAGTGCATCTTATCTTTCTTTGAAAATATCATCAGAGGGTCCGAAAGAGGAGATAAAAAAAAGATAGAGCAGAATGAGATCAGTACATAGTTATTGATAGATTAGGGTTTAATCAAGTTGTAAAAAAATATTGAAAAAATAAAATAGAAAAGTAATAAAATTTCATTTAAAATGGTGGAAGGGAATGCAATTAAATGCTAAGAGCATGTAACTAAATGCTAAGATGCACAAAAAAATTATCCAAGGCTAATTATTGTAGATGTCTCTTCCTAATAATCGTGATGGAGAAAATGTCAATTCAAATGGAATGGATTCAAAATGATATTACTGCATGAATATGGATTATAAATCCTCCTATTTTCATCTATTAAATAGTATTTACATACTTGAAGTACTTGAAAAGCCTGTTGAAAATTACCATGTAGCAAATATTTCTTTAACAAAAATTGATTATAAGTTATTAAATAGTAAAGTAAATATAAATTTACCATTTTAGGGACAATAGTCCCCAAAGGACACAACAAATCCTTATTGGCACTTGAGCCAGCCCTAGTGACTCGTTGAAAATGCGAGGGTGTGTGAGTATAGAAAGGATGAAACTGTCTTACTAATGCGACTGTTTCACTCAACAAGGACAAGTTTCGTGTATTCTGGGAGATGTGGACAACGGTCGCAAACATTCCGGAACACACGAGAAATAGAAGTGCACATCTCAAGGAATGCGTACATTTATGGTTCTTTAAATGGTCGTCCGCTCCCGTAAGCACAGGTACATAAACACATAATCTAACTGAAGACCTTGTTTTGACGATATGAAATTCATTGTTTAACGATAGATCGAAATCCAATTCTAAATACGACAAGTGATAGGTACATGCAATAGATATAATTAGGCGTTAGAATTACCTGGAGCGGAAGACATTATCGAATCCATTATTTCTTACGCGAGAATTGAAGCTGCAGAGAGTAACTCCTCCTATCACCTCGTCAATCACAAAAAAACCGTCGTCGTTTCAATGGGGCAACGACTACTTTATATTAGGGTTAGGAGTAGGGGCCTCTGCAAAACTAGGAAGAATGGGCCAAGCCTGCCCATTATAGCTAAGCCCAATAGCAATAACTAAACAACACCATATTCACATGATTTGGCATCTAATTAATCAAAATATATATAATTAAATTATTTATGCTAGTCCATGATATAAAATATCCAACATTCTCCCACTTGGACAGCATAAATAAATACATTATGATATACCAGATTAATTAACAATATGTGGCCACAACAAGATGCCAAAATAAGCCAATACAAACCACGAAAGAAAAGGTCCAAAATGGAACTGCAAGCATCCTAACAATGCAGAAAATCACACTCGAAGGAATAATGATATCATACATCGCACGATACTTGTATCCCGTGACCCAACAACAAAGTGGAATATGGATAAATGAGAAAGCACAACAAAATGACATGTCAAAATTTGAACAAAAGTGCTGTTCCCAACAAATGGCCCAAGCATCCGCCCAGGATGCTATATGGCAACAACAAGATTGAGACTGGGTCCAAAATGTCTCCATAATATGCCATCACAATATATATACACACACACAACAATAATAAAAGCTGTACAGAATAATCATATGACAAATAAGAAATAGCTACAATAGCTATTTATTTGAACAATGTCTCAAATATTACGAGTATGAAGTCATAACAAAATATAAACATAAACTCCCACTAATCCAAAATATCAAAAGACCTCACTACACCCATACGGGTCACATGGTCAACAAAGGCTTTAACCGTTATGCCTTTTGTTAGGGGATCAGCAACATTAAGCTCTGTAGGGATATGCTTGACAATAGTTTTAAACTCTTGGATCTTCTCTCTCACAAACATAAACTTTGTCTCAAAATGTTTTGTCCTCTTTGAGCTCTTATTATTAAGAGAGAAACTCACCACAGCAGAGTTATCACAATATATAGTAAGAGGCCTAGAGATACTCTCCACAAAATCAAACTCAGCAATAAAGTTTCTCAACCATATCGCTTGACGTGTGGCCTCATAACAAGCTATATATTCTGCTTCCATGGTTGATGTAGCTGTAAGAGTCTGTTTGACACTCTTCCAAGAAATAGCTCCTCCTGCCAACATGAATACATAACCTGATGTGGACTTATGATCATCTGGGCAACCACCATAATCAGAATCAGAATAACCTGTTACCTCAAGATGATTTGATCTCCTATATGTGATCATGTAAGTTTTGGTACCTTTCAGATACCTCAAAACACGTTTTACGGCCTGCCAATGTGCCACACCAGGTTTACTCAAGTATCTCCCAAGTACACCAACAACAAAAGCAATATCAGGACGTGTGCAAACTTGAGCATACATAAGGCTGCCAACAGCGGAAGAATATGGAATTTTCTTCATATTTGTCATTTCGCTTTCAGTTTGAGGACACTGATCATTAGATAACTTCTCACCCTTTTGAATTGGTGCAACACAGTGATTACAAGATTGCATATTGAACCGGTTCAAGATTCTATCAATATATCCTTGTTGAGACAAACCAAGGATACCACGACATCTATCACGATGAATCTCAATACCCAAAACAGAAAATGCATCACCAAGGTCTTTCATATCAAAATGAGTCGTAAGCATCTGTTTAGTCTCATTCAGAAAACTCACATCATTACTAGCCAAAAGGATGTCATCAACATAAAGAACAAGAATAACAAATTTTCTCCCACTCCTTTTTAGATAAATGCACTGATCAACTGTATTTTCTTCAAAACCAAGAGAATTTATAATATGATCAAACTTTAAGTACCACTGTCTAGAAGCTTGTTTTAAACCATAAATAGATCGTTTCAATTTGCAAACCATGTGCTCCTTACCACTTTCAACAAAACCATCAGGTTGATCCATATAGACATCCTCAAATAAATCACCATTCAAGAATGCTGTCTTAATATCCATTTGATGAAGCTCTAAATCAAAATGAGCAACTAAGGCCATTACAACACGAAAGGAGTCTTTAGTAGATACAGGAGAGAACGTCTCTTTGTAATCTATGCCTTCTCTCTGGTTGTACCCTTTAGCAACAAGTTTGGCCTTGTACCTCTCTATCTCTCCTTTAGCATCACGTTTGGTCTTAAATACCCATTTACAACCAACAGATTTGCAACCTTCGGGCAATACCACCAAATCCCAAACATCATTCTTTCGCATAGAAGCTAATTCATCTTCCATAGCAACCAGCCACTGTGAACTATGAGAGTTAGAAATAGCTTCACGAAAAGTAATAGGGTCAGAATCCCCTACACATGTAAACTCATGTTCCTGCAAATAAACAACATAATCCTTGAACCTAGTAGACCCTGTAGACGTGGAAACACGTTGAGATCGCCTCAATTGAGGCATAGTAACATCAGGGTTCTGAACATCATTGTCAGCATGCATATCAACATTAGGCATAATAACATCAGGATTCTGAACATTATAGTCAACATGCATATCAACATTAGTATCAATAATGGGATTCGTGGCTTCATCATGAGTAGTAATGACTGGCATAGATTCAGACAAAGGAGTAATAGGTACAGGAATATTAACATACTCTTCTCTGAAGTTAACTACACGTGGCTCCTGAGTTGCTACATGTTCTAAATTGCTTTCAAAATAGATAGCACGTTCAGATTCAACAACTCTAGTGGTATGAGTTGGACAATAAAATCTAGAACCCCTAGATCCAATACAATATCCTACAAAAAATCCACTAATAGTCTTAGGATCAAGCTTCTTTATTTCTGGATTGTAGACCTTGACTTCTGCCTTACAGCCCCAGACACGAAAATGCTTCAAAGTAGGCCTTCTCCCTGTCATAAGTTCATATGGGGTCCTTGGAACTGACTTACTTGGCACATGATTTAAAATATAAGCTACTGTCCTTAAGGCCTCTCCCCATAGAAAATCAGGAAGACTTGAATGGCTAAGCATACATCTAACCATCTCCATGAGAGTGCGATTTCGCCTTTCAGCAATACCATTTTGCTGCGGAGTGTCAGGCATAGTATACTGTGCCTCAATACCATAATCTTGTAAAAACCTTGCAAAGGGACCAGGATTCCTGCCAGTTTCATCATACCTTCCATAGAATTCGCTACCTCTATCAGATCTAACACTCTTAACCTGTGTGCCAAATTTCAACTCAACGGCAGCTTTAAAAGTCTTAAAAGCATCTAAAGAGTCTGATTTTTCACGCAACAAATCAATCCAGCCAAACCTTGAAAAATCATCAATAAAAGTAATGAAATATCTATATCCTCCTAAAGCAATGGGAGTAATTGGCCCACATATATCTGTATAAATCAACTGCAGTATCCCATCACTTCTAACAACTCTATTCTTTCTAACTCCAGCAACAAGCTTCCCTTTCACACAATCAACACAAGTGCCAAAATCTGAGAAGTCCACACTATGAAGAATATTCTCCTTGATTAATCTCTCCATCCGTTCTCGAGATATATGTCCCAATCTCTTATGCCACAACATAGAAGAGTTTTCAATGGCTTTTCCACGTTTTTGCCCAACAACATTATTAACATTGGTATGACGAGTTTCAATAGAAAGATGATCAAGATTCAACATATACATACCATTCAACTTGACACCATAACCAACAATAGTAGAATCATAATATAAAATAACTTTATTGGATCCAAAATGGAAGGAGTAACCACAATCATCCAAAACAGAAACAGAAATTAAATTCCTTCTCATAGAAGGTACACAAACGGTGTCTTGCAAAATCAACTCATGTCCACCACTTAATTTTAAAGCAACTACTCCTATGTGCTCTACTTTGACATTCATTCCATTTCCAACTGCAACAGACACCTCCCCTTCATTTGGTCTTCTCCTGGTTTTGAGCTCCTGCACAGATTTTGTAATATGAATTGTCGTACCAGAGTCTAACCACCAAGTATGAGAAGGTACATCTATAAGATTAGATTCAAAGCACACTAGAGCACGATGAATACCTTGTTTTTGGTTTTGCTTTTGTTTCATCTCTAACCACTTCTTAAACTTAAAACAGTCAGATTGTTTGTGCCCAAATACATCACAAAACTTGCAATTGCCATTAAATCTCTTTTTAATACCAGATGAGTCACCACCTTCATGAACTGAGGAAGGTCCTGATTTATCACTCCACTTCTTCTTGAATTGAGGCTTGTTACTCTTCCCCTTAAAATATTTCTTCTTTTGCTCATGACTCTTATGAGAAACCAACTGAACAACTTGTTCTTTACCCTTTCTCATATTTTGCTCCTCCTGACTAAGAATGGCTACAAGCTCATCAATAGACCACTCCTCCTTTTGTGCATTATAGGAAGTTTTAAGAACATCAAATTCAGAAGGAAGAGAGTCTAATACTTGTCAGACCAAAAAATCACTTCCCAATTCCACTTTCATGGATTTTAACTTGTTGTACCAATTGGTGAGCTTCATGGCATGCTCGCGCACACCTGATACACCATCATATTTAGTTTTAGTCAGTAATGAAAGATAGGAGGCTTTTTCTGTCTTGTTAAATTTCTTAAATTTCTTGCCCACAGACACAAGAAATTCTTTAGCACTGTTTGTCTCAGGAATATTATCTTTGATGGTCTTGTCCATAGTGAACTTCATAGTCATCAGACACACTTTATTAGAATGAACCCATTTATCATGTTTGGTTATAATAGCAGCGGAAGATTCAGGTGTGGGAACTTCAGGCTCAGTCTCAGTAAGGGCAGCATCAACGTTAGAAATAGCAAGGAACAACTTAACAGAGTCAACCCAGTCCTCATAATTAGTTCCATTCAACTTTGGTAAAGAGTTCATACTCATAGGTAAAGCTGGAATTTGTACATTAATGGGAGAGTTGTTATCAAGCATATCCAACAAAAGAAATAGAGCTTATGACCATAATAAAATTATCTCATGCAAAAGCAATCCCGCCGAAGGGTCCCGAATTACAATGCATAAAATAACTCTCATATCACAAAAATAATTATATTCTTAAAGCTAATATCGAGAGGATATTGAGAACTTTAAAATATAATTACCAATCATTAGGAACTATATCAATAAAGACAAACCGATAGGGTAGGTGCATTATCAAAATAATTCCTAACGCCACATTAATAACAATAATTTTCCAATAATAGTATTTTATCATAATCTGTCCCGTGAAGGCGAGCTCACTACTATGAAAAATACCCAAAATAGTACCAAGTGGTCTAAAATTAGCATACCTCAAAATATATCATAAGATTTCATAATAGCAATATGACATATCATAATAATCAAAATATGCACAAACAAAATAATTATTTATTTGTTTTGGTCAATGTTCCGAAACTCAATTGAGAGTCCAAAAAAAAATAGAGTGACATCGCACCAATTACTTATTTGTTTATGCCGCAATTATTTATTTGTTCTTGATCAACGTGCAGAAACATTTGATCAACGTGCAATTTTTTTTTTCTTAATTAAAATTGCTTCGGTCAATTAATTCCAAAAAAAACAAAAAAAAATAACCACCTACAGAATGGAAAAATATGTCATAAGCTAATTAATTCCAAAAGGAACCTTTTTTTTTTCTTAATTAAAATTGCTCAGTCAATTAATTCCAAAAAAACAAAAAAAATAATCACGTACAGATCATTAATCGATCAATTTATTCCAAAAAAAAAATCCGTGAGAAAAGAATTAATTGCTAAGCTAATTACGATTCAAGTTCTTCCTTCGTTTCAGATTCGCTCTTGAACCAGAAAAGAATTCGGACTAAATCTTTAACACCTAATTTAAACAGAAAATTCACTGTCGTATCAGAATTAGATAGGCTCTGATACCATTTGAAGACCTTGTTTTGACGATATGAAATTCATTGTTTAACGATAGATCGAAATCCAATTCTAAATACGACAAGTGATAGGTACATGCAATAGATATAATTAGGCGTTAGAATTACCTGGAGCGGAAGACATTATCGAATCCATTATTTCTTACGCGAGAATTGAAGCGGCAGAGAGTAACTCCTCCTATCACCCCGTCAATCACAAAAAAACCGTCGTCGTTTCAATGGGGCAATGACTACTTTATATTAGGGTTAGGAGTAGGGGCCTCTGCAAAACTAGGAAGAATGGGCCAAGCCTGCCCATTATAGCTAAGCCCAATAACAATAACTAAACAACACCATATTCACATGATTTGGCATCTAATTAATCAAAATATATATAATTAAATTATTTATGCTAGTCCATGATATAAAATATCCAACACTAACTTGTCCTTACGTCGTTCTTCTCCTTCAAGCAAAATCTAAGTTGAACATCGGAGTAGCTTGTTGGGACTTCTCCTAGGTGTCATTTTATCTCTCTTTTAGAGTATTTTCAAGTCCTTTCATCCTCTTCATGAACGATATCCGAAGAGCATGCACATCAACCCGTTCGTTAACCGTTGGCATGACTGTCTACGATATTTGATTAGAACAATTATTTTCATTAATGATTGTTCATTTTAAAAACATTTCATTCCTAGATATGATGTACAACTAGAGCACTCAATCTCAGCAGGTCATATTTTTGACTTGAGATTCAAAATTAAGTTTTGTTTACGCTCACATGTGTAGAATTTAAAACTCTACGTTAATTATCGGGGAAGCTATAATTGCCAAGTTTCAAACTCAAAATCTACTTTTAGACCTTTTTTGAAGCCTCCGAACATACTCTTTAGTATTTTTAGTCATTTTTTGTTTTTATGATATTTAGAATATTTTTGATAATTCTGGTATTTATGAGTTAGGGTATGTTGATTTATTGTTTTGGTTATGAATTTCCTTTTCTGATATTCTTACAAATAGAAATTGTGGTTTACATATTAGATTTATTTCCTTTCTTGAGTGGAGGGTTTAATGTCAATATAAATATCTGTTTAGACCTCTTTATTGAATATAGTTAATTATTTGGTCAACTTCCGTGATGTTGTGTCAAGATAAGGCTAGTCAGTTCAGGAGGCCATATCACCGGGTAGGCCACGTCACCGGGTATGAAAATCGTGTCGTACTCAAGAAAAACTATGACTCGAGCCCATATCAAGTCAAAAGTTGAGGACGGGCTCTGCGAGGAAAGCCTGAGCAGGGATCATGAGGAGCAGGTTTGAGGTTGAGGGTCAAGATCCTGCTCAACCCTCTGGCTGGCATCATTCGAGATAGCAACCGGAACTCTACAACCACTTGGGTCGGCCCCTCGAGCTCAGATCGACCCCGACTCATATCGCCATAGGTTGATCCTTGGACTCCCGACCCCCTAGCAGCAACCCAGGCTGGCCCCTGTGCCCACCGCCAGACTACGATCCTTTATAACGGGACCAACAAAGGAGCCCTAGCCCCATATTAATAGCCAACGTCTACGAGAACGTGGGCCTTGAACAGTTTCAAATTAAAGACACACTCGACTACATAACGCTCACTATAATGCTCCCTAAATCTTATCCCTGATTGACAATGTACGTAAGGATTATGGGATCATTACACAAGTGGTTTCTCGCAAACTTATAAAAAGGTACATCTCCACTAAGAGCATGTATGAGCAAACAACCTTTCTACTGATATATACCATAATTTTCTTACATTCTTCATCTTTAACTTGAGCGTCAAAATGACTATATTGAAATCTCCCTTGCCGTCCTCCTAATTCGTATTCATATTTTCAGATCACCTCCTCAGGGATCTTTTCAGTAGTCATATGAGTACTTGCTCTTTCCATGACCTTCAACCCCACCAGCGACTTGTCCAATGACAAAACATGGGCAACATCATTCGGGTATCTTTTTATAGTATTTTTCTCTTCTTTATCTTCTTGTCAACCCGTATTATAATTATTCTTCTGCCAGGTGTCAAGATCAAAGTCCTTGTCCACGAACATTACGAAACTCCCCCGTGTCTGAGTTCAGAGTGTCGAGTCCCGAACTCTCATATATCCAAGTCACAAGTGTCAAGCACTGAACATTCAGATCATACCCGACTCCTGATCGCACCAAACATTATACCTTTCCCTTCATTCTGGGCTCGGTCGTCCGTCGAAACTCATCCTATGGCTTGGCCAACGTATCCTAAGTACCATGCCCTATCTAGTCAAATAATAATAATAAAACTTTAAAAACAAGTAGACCAATCTCGAGTTCCTAAACATTATCTTGCACAACCACTTTGACAAACTGGCCGTGTAAGCCACATGCAAATACGACTATATGGCAGTCTTCCTTTTGTATTCGTCCGCGCGCCGCGCCGTCGAAGTTCCGTGAAACATAAGCAATTCAGCGCGCGTGGCGCAGCGTTCCCCTTGGCCCATCCCGTGCCACGCTCGCACAGCACGTCGCGGTGCCACGATCCCGCCCACTGCCGCCTGCCGATGACAAACACCGTGCCATGCGCATCGCTACAAAGTAACCAGGCCAGCAAAAAGTCCGCAACCCTCGCCCACAGATTAATCAACGACCGCGCGCAGCTAAAGACTCGGCGTCACTCCCATCTCTCCGTGCGCTGCGCGGCATCGGCTTCGCCCATCCCGTGCCACGCTCGCACACTCACAATGCTCCAATCCCGCCCACCGCCGATGACAACCATCATGCGCATCTCAAAGACCCAGCAAAAGTCGACGACCCTTATCCACAAATTAACTCGATCGCTCACACTTTGAGCGTGGCAACTTACGGGTATTTAATTGTGAAGGTCAAAAATCAACATGTACAGGTGAAGGTATATGGCAGAAAATTGTTAAATAATCAATTTTCAAAAATTGACTCTTACCGTTATATATATATATATATATATATTCACTGATCCTACCGCGAAACGAGATGGACTCCCAAGAGTAAGATGGTCTCCCCAAGAATCACAAACTACAGGGCCGTCGCGAACCGCCAATGATGGCTCCGCCGCTAGCTACTAATCTGCAAGACAAAGACCGTTAAAACTCACTGAAAAAGTCCCCGACAAGGCACTATGACGGTCAAGTCAGTCCCCGGCGATGGAAGAGCAAGAAAGCAATAGAACAGTAGTAAAACACTATTCTTTCGTGCACCTGGGGAAAAGTGGAGTGGAGAGGCTTATATAGCCAGGGGAGCTGACAACTTCTGCCAGTCTGCCACCTTTTATCGTGTAACGAGGACAGGGTAAAGAGTAGCCAGAGGTGACAGGGTAATGTGTCGCGTACCGGAATAAGGAAATGTACGCTGTCAACTTATGGGCGGGCACCGCCAGGCGCCGCTCGGCCTGACACCAGCATATGTACGTGGTCATAGTACGCGGCGACAGGGTATGACAGGGAGATCATGGCGTCAGCGAGATACTCGCGATTCGGGCCAGAATGGTACCTGACTTGCGTCGACCCCGTACAACTTTTGCGAGTCGGATGTCAAGGAGTGATTGTTCTTGAGGATCACGACAAAACCTTAAGTTCTAGTGCTGCTTAGCGACTTAATGCCGACTGAGGGCATATAGAGATGAGACCGAGTGAGGGTGCCAATTGAGGGCATAAAATGATGAGGCCGACTGAGGGCTCAGAGTGTGGGAGCCGACTGAGGGCTCAGAGTGTGGGAGCCGACTGGGGGCTCAGAGTATGGAAGCCGACTGGGGGCTCAGTGTATGGGAGCCGACTGGGAGCTCAGAGTGCCGACGGTTACCGGGAGCGGACTATGCTTCCCGAGTTTAGGAAGGCGTCCCAA
>JAGFNQ010003955.1:331909-369332 GCA_024364735.1 Boesenbergia rotunda | reverse complement strand
GCCATTCAACCAGGTGAACGCTTAGCCGCCCCTACTCTTCGAGCCTACCCCGACCCAGAACAGGATCGGGCATCACTAGCGGGTGGCTAGCCGCGCTCTTTTTCCATGGTCATCCCTCAGACCGGATGGACGACTCGGATCAGAATTGTCTCGTGACGACTCCCGACCTCGGACGTACCGTGCGCTCCACCTCTCCCCCAGTCGGACGCGTGGCGGGCCACGCTCCCTGGTTCTTACCCGACTCGGCCTCCAGCTTCGGACCCGCCAGTCGGTGCTCGGGGTACGGGTTGTCCCGCCCGGACACCCCCCCCCCCCCCCCCCCCCCACACACACACACAGCTATATCCAGGGTACAATCCGGTAAGCGGGGTTCCTCACGCCTTACCTACATCTGACATCTCCACGCGGCTAGCTCCGCATCCAGTACCCTTGTATTGCGCACCCAGTACTCACGTACTGTTAGAGCACCCCGACCCCGCGCCATGCCGCGTCGCTCCTCTGTGCTCTACTTGAGCTGACAGACACCACACCCTCGCCCCATCAGTGCGAACAAGGGTTGTCAGCTCCTCCGGTTATATAAGCTTGACACTCCCCCTACTGCAGGTACGCGCGCGCGAGTTCTTGCATCCCTTGCCTCGTTTCCATTCAGTTTCCCCTCACCTGCCCTCGGAGACTGACTTGATCGTCGGAGTGCCTGACCGGGGATTCCCCCGGCGGGTTCACTGACGGTCTCGGTTTTGCAGGGATGCGGCATGGTGCAGTCGACAACCGGCCACCTCATCGGCTCGCGGCTCCCGGGAGGTCCGTCTGGCCCGTTGGACTGCCACCCCACTTCGCGACATGATCAAATTTGGCGCTAGAAGGAGGGACACCAGCAGCCTGATCGGAAGTGAAAATGGGAGATCCGTGTGGGTTTTGGCGGTTAGCGTTCCCTGAGAATGCGAGCCTTTCTTTATCTGCTTTTAGAAAAGTCATTAATGCACCGGAAGCTTTATGGCGGATCCCTTCGAGGCGGCACTGGATCTGTTCTTTTTCTAGCAAGGCGGATAAGGGAAAGTGTGTATGCTGCATTCTCCGTGCATATGATGTCCGGCCTTCCGGATGTGCCTCATATATTCTATGCATCTCTATGGTCGGGCCTTCTGGATATGGCTCGCCCGTGTACCGTGTATTTGGAAATCTAGATATATTTTATATACACTCGCCGTGTGTCTGAAAATTGGGTCTTCTGGATATATCTCATCTATTTAGTGCGCCCTTCCGGAATGGTTTTCTGAAAAAACAGCCGTTGCTGCATTAGCCTCGGCGAGGCTCTCAGGCGACGCGTGGCGGCCCACGCTCCCTGAGAGGCCCTCGACCGGGAAGCCTCGGCGAGGCTCTCAGGCGACGCGTGGCGGCCCACGCTCCCTGAGAGGCCCTCGACCGGGAAGCCTCGGCGAGGCTCTCAGGCGGCGCGTGGCGGCCCATGCTCCCTGAGATGCCCTCGACCGGGAAGCCTCGGCGAGGCTCTCAGGCGGCGCGTGGCGGCCCACACTCCCTGAGAGGCCCTCGACCGGGAAGCCTCGGCGAGGCTCTCAGGCGGCGCGTGGCGGCCCACGCTCCCTGAGAGGCCCTCGACCGGGAAGCCTCGCGAGTCTCTCGGGCGGCGCGTGGCCGCCCACGCTCCCTGAGAGGCCCTCGACCGGGAAGCCTTGGCGAGGCTCTCGGACGGCGCGTGGCGCCCCACGCTCCCTGAGAGGCCCTCGACCGGGAAGCCTCGGCGAGGCTCTCGGACGGCGCGTGGCGCCCCACGCTCCCTAAGAGGCCCTCGACCGGGAAGCCTCGGCGAGGCTCTCGGGCGGCGCGTGGCGGCCCACGCTCCTTGAGATACCCTCGACCGGGAAGCCTCGACGAGGCGCTCGAGCGGCGCGTGGCGGCCCACGCTCCCTGAGATGTCCTCTACCGGGAAGCCTCGGCTCTGCGCAAGCCCTTCCCCCGGATCGACTCTCGATCATACGCATGACGATCCATGCCGCCCGAGAGATCACCCGACCAAGCGACCTTCTTCTTGCTCTGTGCAAGCCCTTGGATCGGTTCTCGGTCGTATGCGGGACAACGCATGATGCCCGAGAGGTCTCCCGATCGGGCAACTCCGAGACCATCCTGTGTGAGTCCTCTCCCAGGATTGGAAGTCCCACTAACTCCTCGACCAAGGAGCCACACCCTCGGGCTATATCCCCGAATCAACCCCTAAATCGAGGTCGCGATGATTACAGCTCCTAGAGGCTCTACGCAGACGTACTCCTACTCGCCTCCTAACCAGCTGCTGGTTCGACCCTCAATAAGGGAGTGTGACCTTCACCTGGCGCACCACCCTAAGCACACGGGTAGGCCGGAGACAGCTCGACCCTCGTAAACTGCGGCTAAGCACGCCTCGTCCAGCTCTCTGATGGGCCCAGAGGACTAGCCCGAGCTCGCGACGCCCCTCGGGTCCACCCAAGTCAGAGGTACTAAGAGAGCACCGCCTTCGTCTAAAAGCCCAAGTGGTCGAATCGCCACAGCCCTAGCCTAGAGGGCACCACCTCCCCTGCAAGGAAAAAGTGGTCAGTCTCGCCATCGCTCTAACGACCACTACGCGAAGGCAAAGAAAAAGGAGAAAACGATGAAAAGGGAAAAAGCAACATCCATAACAAACCGTTTGGCCCTCGCCTACATCAGGTAGAAAAAAGGGGCAGACCTACAGCTATGGAGTGGGCGTCGAGGGTTGCGACGAGACTCCACTTGGCGCTTTGCCGCGCCCGTCCCGAGTCGCCTACGCCTTGGCCTTCCGGGCCTCGCGGCGTTCGCACCTCCGCAAAAGATCGCTTTGGCAGACCGCCAATTCTTCCTCCTTGGCCTTCAAAGCGGTAAGTAGCGTAGCAGCTGATTGGCTGCCTCCCGAAGATCTGCCTGGGCCTTGGCCAACTCGGAACCTGCTTGAAGTTCCCGAGTACGGGCTTGGTGCTCACTTCGCTCCAAATGAGCTAGCTGTTGACGCAATTGAGCCTCAGAAGCTCGAGCTGCGCTCAGCTCTATCAAGAGATCCCAAAGCTGCGCCTCGGCATGGGCAGCCTGTCCCCGCAGGGCTGCGTTCTCAGAGTGCAGGGCGTTCCAGGCTTCATCGCTTGGCGGGGGCCAGGCGCAACGGAGCTGAGTTTCCAGCGCCTCCCGATGGGACTCTAACCGGCGAAGGGAGCGGTTCTGGGTGGCGAAGGAAACACCCATGTCATACAGGGCCCCGGTCGACTGCAAACAAAGCTAAGGGTTAAAACGGGCGGAACCAAGCAAGAGGGAGCTATCAGAAAGACATACCCGACATGCGTCCGCAACTAAGCCATCAATGCGGGCGATAGGGTCTTGATGGTCGAAGGACCGAAGGCCTTGGTACACGTGGTCGCTTAGGGGAGCGTGTAGGTGAACCACCCTAGCCGACCCCAGCGGGTCGGGGTCCGAGGACTCGAAAGCAGCCGAGGGATCCGCTCGCGAGGGAAGAATGAGATGTATCGGATGAAGATCCGGGGTTCGGTCAGGAAGGGAAGAAGAAGGGGCGATGGACACTCCTCCGGGCGAGCTAGCGGAGGTAAGGGGGACGGACGAGTGATCGAGCCCCAGGACTGAGGGGACAGGGGCACGCGGTGGGGATGCCGAGGAAGCAGGAGCCCCAGGCGGAAGGGCAGGGTGAGGTTGGCCCTTCGGCTCGCGGGAAGGAGCCAGTGGAGGTGAAGGAGGCGCGGGTAGGGTATCCCCAATATCGAGGGGTGCCAAGACGACCGGCTCCATCACCGGCGGAGAGGGCGGGATCGCCACAGCAGGAGGGGAGAGAATCTCCCGAGAAGAAGCAGGCACGGCGCCGGGAGGAGACGAGCAGTCATGGGAAGGGTCCGGGAGACGACCGGGCCCCCTGGTGGAAGGATCTGAAGGCAGAATCTCAATATCAGAGTCTAGCGCCTCCTCCTCTAACACCTCGTCCTTGTCTGCGGAGGAGGCGGCAGTAGGGTTTGGCGCCAGAGAAGGAGACGTCGGGGTGACTGGCGAAGTGGTATCCAAGGGAACAGGGATAGGCTCCGAAAGCAGGGCGGCCATTGACGCCCTATATCTGGCCGACCTCTCTTTAGCCTCCGCCATGATAAGGTCGCGCAGCATCCTGGAGGGAGCGCTAAGACACCAAGGGAGTCGAGGGGAAGAAAGGGGGGAAGACGAAGGGGTACCAAGGAAAGACAGAGGCAATAATCTCCGGAGCCTATATATAGGGGAGGGAAGTCAATCACAGCCGTTGGTAGAAGGGTCGTGGGCGATAGCCCATCCTACGGTTGGGCACAAAGGCAAGGGCCAGAAATACGAAAAGACAGCGAAGGATAGGTCCACTGCTCAAGGCAGGAAGGCGATAAGCTGACGCCTGAAAGATTCATGATCATGGGACACGTGGCCCCAAATAAATTGGACGCCCGAAAAATAGATAGGACGATTGTTAACACGGCGAATCGAGCAAAAAGGAGATACGGGTACCTAAGACTATCACGGGCCAGCTCCCGCTAAACCCTTGGCCCGAGCCCTGAGCGGACGCGTGGTGGCCCACGCTCCCCGGATCCTACTCGGCCAAGAGGCCATACATATCATGGGCCAGCTCCCGCTAAACCCTTGGCCCAAGCCCCGAGCGGACGCGTGGCGGCCCACGCTCCCCGGATCCTACTCGGCCAAGAGGTCATACCTATCACGGGCCAGCTCCCGCAAAACCCTTGGTCCCAGCCCCGAGCGGACGCGTGGCGGCCCACGCTCCCCGGGTCCTACTCGGCCAAGAGGCCATACCTATCACGGGCCAGCTCCCGCTAAACCCTTGGCCCGAGCCCCGAGCGGAAGCGTGGCGGCCCACGCTCCCCGGGTCTTACTCGGCCAAGAGGTCATACATATCACGGGCCAGCTCCCGCTAAACCCTTGGCCCGAGCCCCGAGCGGACGCGTGGCGTCCCACGCTCCCCGGGTCCTACTCAGCCAAGAGGTCATACTTATCACGACCCCCGAATGGACACGTGGTGGCCCACGCTCCCTGGGTCCCGCTCAGCCGAGGAGCAAGAACTCCCAAGGGCTATGTATCTCTAGGCCTCTTCGCCAGAGGTCCCGATCGGGGGATCGGGTTCTCATGCTGAGACATAAGCCCTGATCCTGAGCAAGCCCCATAAAGACGGAAGACCCGCACAAGCAAGCACTAAAAAGGGGACATCCGTCTCGCGGTCTGGAATCACGCCCATCAGTGAGCGTGGCACATGGGCCGCTCACGCATCCACCAAGGTCGAAAGGAAACGCTACTCAAACAAGCAAAAAGGGGAAGCGTCGCATTTAAGGACTCAGGCGCCTTACAAAAACCAGGGCAAGGAGCCCCTCATGTACAGAGAAACAGAAAAAGCAGAAACACTCGCTTCACTTGAAGAGTTGATCAGTCACGAAGAGAGGCAGATCCCCGTATAGGTCCGGGAGCGAAATTGCGTCGGGGGGCATATCAGGAGATAAATACCCACCTCGCCTGAGCTGCCGGATTATGTTAAGGCGTATTGCATCATCACATCCATGAACCATCCGGAAATCTCGGCAGCATGGGTCGGATCATTCAAACACGCCAAGCGGTGGTCCTCTAATCGACCCGCTTCCGCCTCTTTATAAGCGCGTAGCTCCGCTAGCTCAGCCTGCAGGGCAACCCAGGACGCCTGCCGTTTGCGGAGCTCCCCTAATTCCACCTGAGCCACGTCCCAAGCCGGACGGAGGCCTCGCAAATCCTGAAGCTGGTTCCTAAGGGAACCTGTCGTTCGCTTCTTAGCCGCCAGCTGCGTCCGAAGGGACAAAATCTCCTCGTTGGCCCAGGGGAGGTATGACCTGCCCCTCAGAAGTTCTGTTTGCAACTCGCCCTTGCGCTTGTGATTGCGGAGGTGAGCCTGCTCGACCTGGAGCACTTGCTCTTCCGCCCGAACCACCTCGGCATCGACAGCGGCGACCTGAGCTTTAGCGATCTCTAGCTCCTCCTGGGTCTGGCGCAACATGTCCTGTCACGCCCCCAGAGGCACATGCTTCCTCGAAAATCGGGCAGCATCTCCCTTGTACGGCGGACAATATGGGGCAATAATACATACTATCTCACATATATAGCTTAGCCACATGCGGCTAGCATCACAACAATATATAAAAGACACACAACCACGCAGTTTATAATAATTTAACGGGTGGCTCAGCCACCTCAGGCATAAAAGAAAACACAACTTAATAAGAAACTCCATAACGAATAAACCCGACCAATAAGACATGACTACAATTTTTTTTATCAAGACCATACCAGAAATAATACAAAATACGGAAACAAGGAAACTACGGAGAACTAACTCTGAAACAACTCCAAACCAAAATCACCCGGTGAAACTGCAGGACTGAGGGATTGACAACTGGATCATCTCCTGGCTCCAAGCAATACCACTACCTGCTATCTGAAACAACAAAAAGGGAAGCAGGGGTGGTGAGTCCGGGTGGACTCTGCGGGTATATGAGTAGACAAATAAGCATGGCATAAATAAGATAACGAAGTAGAGAATCAAAAGGTACAGTCCATAAGAAATATCAAATTTACCTAATCATGCATAACCAATATAATACGACATGGTATAAAAAATCCGAATAACGACTAAGCAGGTATAGAACAACTCAACAACAATAATATCAAGATAGACATGCATGTCATACATATGCAACAATCATAGCTCATATAAGTGCATCAAACACAAACAAATGCATAAAAGAAATACGTATGCACATGATGCAATGACATGTGTCACCCCTGACGCCAGTCAAGCCGTCAACACATCCCATCTGTGTGACCGAGTGGGTAGGGCTGTGACAACTGTACCACTCCAACAACAACAATAATACTAAACAACAATAATACCACATAAGGCGTGGTTGAGTGGACAGGATGCTGGGGAGCCTACACTCCAAACCCCGGTACATCGGGGGAGCTACTACAGCTACAATATATCCCTCGAAAAACAACGGTGAGGGTGAGCCACCAACAACTCATCCCTCTAAAAACAACGGTGAGGGTGTCACTGTCTGGCATGACAGGACAAACACTCGCACTCTAACCACTACCATGACAACATGTGGTTGAGTGAATCGAGCAACAATATGACTAACGACGGCTTAACCAAATGTAAGCCAACAGTCGTTAGTATGCAATGTGCAAGTATGGTGCATGATATACGATGCACAAACAACCGGAGAAACAACGATGCAATAAAAATCCAACAAGTAAAACATGCATCGATACTACCAACCAGAAACCGAAAACCAACGATTATGCACCTACACTACTAGGTAGGGAATTTCTAATGTCAAATAAACCTATCTGTGTTTAATGGACTTCTAAGTACTCGCGTACAAGCGGCACTTTACAGAACAGAAAACCAACAGGGACTGTACGGATACGAATTTGGAATACTCAAAGATCAACGAAGAATAAGTTTCAACGGCGATGTTTTAAATAACGACAAAGAACAAGGTCAAGCAACCTATAAGACATAACTAGCCATGCTTTAAGGTAAAAGAACTACTCGAGTACAAAGGAGAAGTACCCGCCTTATAATTGTAGAACGTATACGAACAGAACCTCCCACGATCAACCGTGCGAGGCCAACGTCAAGATCCTGTATCAAGGACACAACTTTAGCTATTTATACAATTATTTACAATAGCTAAATTAACTATTAATCGTAAAAGAATAACCCTAATTATCATGTTCATTTAATTAACTCTAAAATAAATACTAAGTTTCAATTTTCTCCGGGTTACCAAGGTTAGGTTCAACTTAGGTTTAGTCTAAGCTCAATCCCCAACTCACAATTACGAATCCAAAAGGCTACTTTAGTACTCACGGCAGCGAGCACTAACTCCAAAATTAAACCATACAACAATACAACCTCACAGCATACATCAAATTAAGCTACAATACAATATCAGTTCAGCCTAGAACTACTCATCACAGATCCAAAAATCCCAAGGTTTTCCATTACCAAACTAACTCCAATTTACATGCTCAAACACTACATAGTTGATCTCCTCAACGCCAAATCTCATGCTAAGCTCATGGCGACCCAAATCAATATACAACAAGGCAATAACAACCAGTACAGCACAAGGAAACCAAAACAGGGCAATCCCACCCATCATCTACACGGTAGAGATTGGAAATGAACCAAAAACAGATCATACTTGTAGTGAAGCACCGGCGTGGTCATCACTCGCTCAGATCCAGCACAGAAACAGAAACCATGCCCACATAGAGACCTCAATCCAGGCTCAATTCAACTAAGACAAACACTATGCAATCAAATCCTTACCTTGATGGCTACCAGGATATCGCGCGTGGAGCAAACAGGTGGTGGTCGACTGTAGTCTGCGGTCGGGAGAAAGAGAAATCGCGTCGCTGCTCTCGCTAGTGGCCGGAGCAGAGATAACGATCAGCTAGGGTTCGGCGGTGGCTGTCGCGAGGGAGAAGCGACAGCTAGGGCTTTGCGCGAGGGCGCGGTGCTCTGCTCGTGTGCGCCGGAGTAGAAAAAGGAGAAGGGAATCGTCGTTCGCTTGCTCGGGGCGGTGTCGGGCGGTTTCGGCTAGGGCTCGACTGCGAGGCAGAGAAGAAACGGCAGAGGAGAGGGCGTGGGTGAATGAGGGGAAGTTAGGGTTTTAGAGGTTTTTAAATAACTTAATTTTTGGCTTTTTGCACATAAACCCAACAACTTCGATAAATTCTAACTAGGCCCCTAAAAATTTACCTTTTCATCCCCATAAAATTCAGTATTTAACATGTCTTGGAGGCCGATAGCCTCTGCCCTCAAGTCGTTCAACGAATTGTCATCCGAAGATAGCTGGGTGTGGCGGAGCCGAGCCTCGAGGTCTTCCACATGCCTCTCGGCGCGACACCAAGCCTAGGCATGAGTCAGCATAGCCACACTCATGCATAGCTCTGGGCCCAAGACTGCAAAAAGCAAACCCGTCAGACAAAGAAGGAAGGAGGCACACCCCCTTTCGACTAACAGACACACACCTGGGTCGCCAAGGCCATGAAGTCGTCCGCCTCGACAGCCTAGCTCACCGAGCCACTCGCCTGCAAGCCGGCCATGAACCTGTCCGAGATGGGACCATATAGCTGGATGTCCCTCGACCGCGTAGGGACAGTACCGCTCGGCGGGGCCATGCTCAGACACCAGTCAGACAGCGAGGGCGACAACACATGCAGCAGGCCTTCACTGGTAGGTCCCTCCGGGCAAGGCGGGGATGCCTCCCTCAGAGGCACCATCGTCAACTCCATTGGTAACACCGCAGAAGAGGATGGCGGTAGCACGGGGAGGATGGTGGTCGATGCTTCACCCCTCCGTCTCTTGCTGGGCCGACTGGAAGAGGCCCCCAAGGGATCGGCCGGGGTAGACACAGAGTCGGCACCCCCGGGGCGTCGCAAGGAACGACTCAGAGGTCGGGTATCCTCTGAGTCCGACGGTGGAGTCTTCCCTTCTTCGGCGGAGGAAGCAGGCGAAGGGGAACCAGATGGAGAAGCTTCCTGATCGGCCAGTAGGGCTAAGCGCCGCCCTTGCACGGCCCGCTGCTCCGCAACCTGCACCCGCTGCTCTCGTATCACCGCTCGGAGACGCTCCTCCATTTCCTCAGCATGTCCCAACCCGAAACCCCCCTCGGGAGCAACAGTGCACTCATCTCAGCTGGCCAGGAAGCAAAGGTCAAGAAATGGCAAGGGCTGAGTAACAGGGAAAAACCACTTACTTAAGGAAGCAGGGCGGATGAAGGGTGCTGGACTAAGGACACAAGCGGACAGAATGTTCTTGGCCAAAAGCGGACCGACTAGGAAGTGTTTATTCCTGAATAAGGAAAGGGCGCGCTCAAAGGGAGGAAACTTTCGGGGATCTGGTGATGAGGAGGCATTTGAGAAAAGTCCAGTCGGAAGTTAAGCGGCCAGGTCGGGAAGGTCACGGGGCGGATAAAAAAGAACCTCTCCTTCCAACCCCTGCTGGCGGAAGGAAGGAGGAGAGGAAAGAAGTCCCAGAATGAGCCTGGAAAACAAACTCGCCCCATTCCTGCTTCTTTAGATAAAAGAAGTGGTGGAAAAGTTCGGCGTGGGAGGAACAGCGATACAACATGAAGAGGATGGCGGACCCACAGAGGAGGCGAATGGAGTTGGGGGTCAGCTGAGATAGGTTGATACGGAGGTAACGACACACTAGGCCAATAAAAGGATGAATGGGGAAGCGCAGGTGATAACCATCATTTTTGTTGATTATTTTAGGCTCTAAAATCCATATTTGATTCACATTTTATTTGCTTAAGTTTGCAATTGTATTATGTTTCATGTATTCC
The DNA here is from genome assembly GCA_024364735.1 of Boesenbergia rotunda. Taxonomy (NCBI): domain Eukaryota; kingdom Viridiplantae; phylum Streptophyta; class Magnoliopsida; order Zingiberales; family Zingiberaceae; genus Boesenbergia; species Boesenbergia rotunda. Next base: position 358,920 of record JAGFNQ010003955.1, on the reverse strand, counting down.
CTCTATTTTGACTTTTAATTCAAATCTTTGTCTATTTGGGATATTTTTGGCACTAAATTTGAATATCATTTTGTAGGCTTCAATTGATCATGGACCTAGATCAAATCGGTCAGACTTGAGTCAGCATTGGATCCAGATTAAAGGGATCAAGCATCGGATTATTAGGAGTCGTCCATTCCAGAGAACGGCTAGATCTGAGCCATCGGTCAACTTCTGGTCAATCCGAGTTTAAGATAGAATCAATCCTGACCATAGATCAAGATCTGAAAATTTCAGCCAAATCAGAAGTAATCTGACCGTTGGATCAAGCTCAAGATGTTCTATACCATCCATTCAAGAAAAGGGAAGATCTGGACCATCCGCCACTGATCTGGTCAATCCGAGCTGGGGACAGGTAGATCAGGACCATTGATTGGGATCTGTGGAGTTTGGTTCAGATCTGGAGAGATCCGACCGTTGGATGAAGTCAAATCGATCTCAGCCGTCCATTGCTAATTCTCTTCTGGGCTGTGAACTTTGGCTTGGTTGACTGGACTCAATCTGCTTGACCAGAACTGGGCTGAAACCTATCTGTTTAACCGAACCCATTTGCTGGCTGAATCAAAGCTGAACCAAGGCTGAACCGCTGAGCTAAACCCAATTTCTGAGCTCTGGCTGGACTGAACCGCAGCTGGCTTGGCTGACCGAACCAATGAATCTGAGCTGGGTTAACTCGAAGGCTTGGCTGACTGATCCAATCGCTGAAGTTGGCTGAGCCAAACCCAATCGCTGCAGCTAGGGACACAAACAAAAGGAAGAGGAACGCAGAGCTAGGGCATCGATCGACCACACACACACACGTGATTCATCCTTTCCACCCTCACCGCCGGCGGTTTTCATCATCACATCGCCGCCGGCCAGTCTTCCACCTCTTCTCTTTCGGGGTTCGGAGAGAAGAGAGTAAGGGTTTCTCTCTTTCGGGGTTCGAAGAGGGCTTTCCTCCATTTTCATCACCGCCGGCCGGACGAGCTAGGGCTCTGGGGGTTCCGAACTCTAGCCGAACGCAGCCGTCGCAACATTCCAGCACCATCACCACAGCTAGGGCTCTGGGGGTTCCGAACCCTAGCTGACATCTCACCACTTCACCGCCGGCGATCAAAATTATTTACATCTTTTCTTCAGCGTTTTCTTTTCCTTCATAGTTTATTTCTTCATCAGATTGGATTTTTCTTTCTTCACTGCAGTTTACCATTTCAGCAGTTCATTTCCAGTAGTCGATCTTCCTTCACACCTTCATTTTCACAGCTCTTCTTATCAGTTTTTTTTTTACAGATTCCCAGCAGCAGTTCATTTCCAGTAATTCTTTCTTTCCAGCAGTTTCAATTTCTTCCCAGCAGAGTTCCAATTCGTAGTTTCCAGCTTCATCAGATTTGCCATCAGCTCTTCAGCAATTTCCAGCATTACAGCATTACCAATTCCGGCAGCAGTTGTTTGCTTTCATCCGATCAACAATTCTTTTACAGCAACTCCTTCTCAGTTCCTCACAGCAAATTCAGCTTCTTCACAACTAGCAGCAACTTGTTGTTTGTTTCATTGAGTTGTTATGTGTTGGAAGTTGAATATTTGTATTTGATGGATCTTCCCATTTCAATTTGCATTTACATGAAGCCATTTAAAACATGCCTATCTTGTGTTTGGCTAAATGCCTCTTAGAATAAAACTTTCAATTGTGATGTTTGTTAGTTGTTAAACTTTTGTTCTGTATTGTTTGTTTCAATTGCTTTAAGTTTCATGTTTTCATTTAAATGCAATTAAGTTAGATCAGTCTAGATTTCTTTAATACTATAGGTTTTTATTCCATGTTTAGTTTTGTCAATGTTTAATTTTAAGTTGTCTTTTCTTTTCTGCAATTGTAGTCAGGTTAATTTAGATTTCATTACCTGCCTTGTCTTTCCTTAATTAGAACTAGATTTCATACCTGCTTTGCTATTTCTTTTCGTAGTATTAACGTTCAAACCACACCCCAGTTGATATCAAAAATCCAAAAGCAATAACATACGATCCTGAGAATTATCATGCATCAATTACATTCGTTGGGAGACGACTCGAGTTACTCTATGCTACATTAGTTTAGAGGAATTCGATATCTTAATTGTATTTGAAACCGTGACACGACTGAAACGGTCATCAGCAGGCCCGCCTGTAGATGATCCCTCGAAACAGTAATGTAGTACCTCGGTGGTGTGGCTGGCTGATCCGAAGAAGAGGGCAACTGAATGTCATGGTCAGACGGAATATGAAACTTCGCCCTAATGGCCGCGAGGTCGCCATGGGTGAGAACGGACCTCGCCGTGACATACCAGGGGTGAGGGTTGCGGGACGAGGAAGCCATGGGGACGCAAAGAAAGTGAAAGGACTAGCCCGCGGAAGGAAGCGACGAGCACCGAGAAGTAACTGCAACCCTAGCCGGAAAGGAGAAGACAATGCGCTGGAGTGGAAGACGAAAGGACTTTACGCTGTTATATAGGATGGCAGGGCCACCAGGTGGTGGGCCATGGCCAAGGCGGTAGGAAGTAGAAGCCGCAGGAGCAGGCCCAGCGGGGCCCAGGAAGCCAGGCGCCTCGCGCCCAACCTCGTTCCTCGGGAACGGACGGAAAATATCTCGGTGGCTAGGAAGGGAATAGGGAAGAGACACGTGGAACCCTCCCCAGCTGTAAGCAGTAGTGAGGAGAATTTCCAGCTGCTCGGGAACACTGAACCCGTTAGCAGCAAGGGGAAGCACAGGCTGGCCGCACTCACCGACCAGGATCCCTAGGCTTCAGCAAGTCTGCAGAGAAGCCCCACCACGGGGCTGTAGCCTATTGGGACGCTAGGCTTACGTGAACAAAAGATGGTCCAGTTAGTCGGACTCGCCGCCTCCTTCGACTAGACTCGAGGGGGACGCTTATGATCCCGGCCTTGCCTACGGGTAGGGGCATAGGCCGGGCCCACCGGCCAGCCTGGCACTCAGAAGGCCTGGCAGACAGGTCAACAGCCAGATCCACGGGTAGATCCCCGTGGCCAGAAACCCCTTCAAAGGGAGGAAGGGAGGAGGAGGTTTATCGGACCGTCAGCAGGGACGGTCGGATCACCTTTTAGCCATTCAACCAGGTGATCGCTTAGCCGCCCCTACTCTTCGAGCCTACCCCGACCCAGAACAGGGTCGGGCATCACCAGCGGGTGGCTAGCCGCGCTCTCTTTCCATGGTCATCCCTCAGACCGGATGGCCGACTCGGATCAGAATTGTCTCGAGACGACTCCCGACCCCGGACGTACCCTGCGCTCCACCTCTCCCCCAGTCGGACGCGTGGCGGGCCACGCTTCCTGGTTCTTACCCGACTCGGCCTCCAGCATTCGGACCCGCCAGTCGGTGCTCGGGGTACGGGTTGTCCCGCCCGGACACCCCCTCGCACACCTATATCCAGGGTACAATCCGGTAAGCGGGGTTCCTCACGCCTTGCCTACATCTGACATCTCCACGCGGCTAGCTCCGCATCCAGTACCCTTGTACTGCGCACCCAGTACTCACGTACTGTTAGAGCACCCCGTGTCATGCCGCGTCGCTCCTCTGTGCTCTACTTGAGCTGACAGACACCACATCCTCGCCCCATCAGTGCGAACAAGGGTTGTCAGCTCCTCCGGTTATATAAGCTCGTCACTCCCCCTACCGCAGGTACGCGCGCGCGAGTTCTTGCATCCCTTGCCTCGTTTCCATTCAGTTTCCCTTCACCTGCCCTTGGAGACTGACTTGATCGTCGGAGTGCCTGACCGGGGATTCCCCCGGCGGGTTCGCTGACGGTCTCGGTTTTACAGGGACACGGCAAGGCGCGGTCGACAACCGGCCACCTCATCGGCTCGCGGCTCCCGGGAGGCCCCCATTGGACTACCACCCTACTTCGCGACAGGATCACATAAATTCATGATTCTTTTACTATATGTCTAATTGCTAAATTCATCGTCAACTTTTTCTATCATTGATTTTTCATTTAATTAATATCGTGGAAGAGGTCGGAGGAATGACAGAACTGCCCAATTTGTGCAGCCGAGCATCATCTAATTCTTTTATTACGCCAGTCTACTCTATTTTATTTTATTCCGAAATTCCACTCGTTCCGTATGGTTGACTTGCGTATTATAGCATTTATTGCTCCCAAGCTTTGACAACGCATTGTTGTCAACGGTATAAACATTACTTTTTAGGGAAAAAAATTGCTAGATTCTTGTTCCCGGCCAACACGTTGTGGAAACAAGCACTGCACGTCTGTCTTAAATCTCAATCCAAGCACAATGCAACGCCAAATCTTGCTATATAAACACCGGCAACCTGCCTCCTCTCTTCACCAACCTCCTTGATCAATCGCCAGCGATTAATATCCAGAAAGCAAAATGGCCATAGCCACGGCCGCCGCCACCCTTGCTCTGCTTTGCCTCTTGGCCGGCGTCCCCACCGGCCACGGTGCTCTGCAGGTGGGATTCTACAAAGGGAAATGCAACGGCACCGACGTGGAAGCCACCGTCAAGAGCATCATCGCCTCCCGCTTTTCTCGTGATAGAACCATCGTCCCCATCCTCCTCCGCCTCCACTTCCACGACTGCTTCGTCAGGGTATAATCATATATTTCATGAATTATAATTAATTATAATGTAATTGATCAGAAGATACGAAATGGATTATTAAGGGATGCGACGCTTCCATACTTTTGGATGGGAAAGGCGGGAAGAAAGCCGAGAAGGATGCTGGCCCGAACAAAAGCGTCAAGGGCTATGACATAATCGACCAGGTGAAATCTGCTCTGGAGAGCAAGTGTCCCGGCATCGTCTCCTGCGCTGATATCATCGCCATTGCCACCAGAGATGCAGTCGTCCTGGTAAAATTAATTATTCACAATTCATTTCAATCTATTAATTAATTATGGTAATTATTGTTTGGTTTGTTGATTTCGATTTGCATGTCACTGCAATTCATGCAGGGCGGTGGGAAACAGTATAGTTATTCAGTTCAAACAGGGAGGAGGGATGGCAACATCTCAGTCGCATCGGAAGCCGACAGTAATCTCCCTGGAGATACATTATCTGCTTCTCAAGCTATTGCCAAGTTCAAAACCAAAGGGCTTAATGCTTCAGACACAGTGCTACTACTTGGTAGCTAGCTAGTCTAGATTATACATGCTTATCGTATCATTTTTGAGACCGTAAGTCCTTAGAATTCTTAACTTCTAATTCTTCTCTTGCAGGGGCTCACACCGTTGGGATCACGCACTGCTCCTTCGTTCGACCACGGCTTTACAACTACAACAACACCGGCAAGGCCGATCCCGCCATGGACCCCGCCCTCGCCTCCCGGCTGAAGTCGACGTGTCCCTCATCGAGACCTAACGTCAACAACTTCATCGTCCTCGATCAACGAACGCCGTTGACGGTGGACAACAGCTACTACAAGCAGATCCTGGCCAGGAGAGGCATCCTCAAGGTGGACCAGAACATCGCGACGGATAAGCTGACCAACGCCACCGTCAAGTCACTGGCCACCGGTTCGAGCTTCCCGACTCTGTTCGGCGGCGCCATGGTGAGGATGGGCGCCGTCCAGGTGCTCACCGGGAAACAGGGACAGATTCGCAAGTCGTGCAGAGTCGCCAACAAATGAATTATTGAAGCCAAAACCTGCGTCGATTCTGGCTAGCTATTTGGTTTTTTCAATCTTTAATTTTGGAATGACGTGGATTGATTTGGTCATTTAATTTGATAATAATGTGAATGATCTATCTCTGAGATACCTAATCAAGGAGATGATCGATATTTTGTTTTTCTTCTGAAATAGCAGAAATTAAGAGAGCGAGTGAAATCATTTTATGTATGTAGTTCAATCGAACATGTTACTTTTGAAATTACTTTTACGACGTCGAAAGGGAGACCTCCTAATTAATGAAATAAAACAGATGTTTGCCGTCTCCCTCTCGACACGTAGCTTCCCGTGCCCATTCCCCACTATCATATCACCATCACTGCAGGCCGATGCAGTACCTCGTACGTGCACTAATGGAACAGCTGCAAGCAGAAGAGAAATTTCAATCTTTTACTAATTACTAATGTGAAGATGAAGCACTAATTAGTTAAAGCAAGGAACGAATGGATGAGATGAAATTCCTCTCTCTCTCTTCTACCTTTGGCTGCTTTTCTGTGTCATTAAATTACAAATACGGATGACAGTAAGCTAGGAAAAGGGTGGAGAGGGTGAGTTGAGTCGATCGGTGTGACTACTGCAGTTTTAGCGGAATGGGGAGGGGAAGAGTGGAGCTGAGGAGGATCGAGAACAAGATCAACAGACAGGTGACCTTCTCCAAGCGCCGCGGCGGCCTCCTCAAGAAGGCTCACGAGCTCTCCGTCCTCTGCGATGCCGAGATCGCCGTCATCATCTTCTCAAGCCGCGGCAAGATCTTCGAATTCGGCAGCCACGAGTAATTATATATCTACCTTTTAATTATATTCTGTGCTTAATTTATTTGCTATTTATAATTAGTAGTCATTGGTGGTGGTTTTTTGGGTGTCAGTAAGTATTTCCAAACATGGAAGCAACGCTAGATTTGTTGCCGTTCCTGATCTCTTTTCTTTGACATCCTTGATGCTCTAAAAATGGAGAGAAGGATCTCGAAATAGAAATATATGCCGTGAACGGCCGGTGATCTAGGGTTTTTAGCTTGCCAAATGGATCTCTTTTCTTTGCCTTTTTCATGCTTAGTTCTGAGAAAAGAACCATGCTTAGTTTTGACTGATCTTTCAGGAGAACTGCAGAAAGAATGATCTCTGGGGGTTAATTCGACTTTGGAGTTTAAATTGATTGATCTATAAATTCTTTTTTCTTCTTCTTCTTCTATTGTTACTAAAAGATGGCAAGGCTGTTGAGGACATTAATAGGCAAAGAAACTAGGGTTTTGCAACTGGAAATGTTGATTATAGTGATGGATTTTTTTTTAAAAAAAGTTGTTTAGAAATGCTTGATCAAGATCTTGTTAGAGGTCACTTATAGAAGAGACAACATTTAATTTATTTGGAGCTCTATGATTTACCCCACAAAAAGAAAAAAAATAATATGAACAAATAGATACGTAGCATCAAGCTCATAAACCATATAGAATAATAGATAATCATGATTTGATTAGAGATAGTGTATTAATTTGATCTATAATGCAACAAATACAATAAACTCCTAGTTTCTTCCACTCCAAAACACTTGTACTATTTTTCTTTAATTTGTTTCAATTTCATAAGAAATTTAGCACATGATTAAGTTAATATTTTTTTATAAAAAAATTAAGCAATAAAAAAAATTAATATATAAGATATTTGATCTATCAATTTAGCTCTTTTCTCTTTAAAAAATCTATGTATATAATTTTTAGGAAAAAATTATTATGAATTCATATTGTTTAAAACTTATGAACAATTGGGTAGAATTTATTTCAACAAGTCAAATAATTGATGTATCAACATTAATTATTTTGAATGCACCATAGTCCATAAACTTTGTTAGAATGAGATCAATGAATTATATTGATGAATGTTTATTTTGATGATAAAAATGTGTGCACAAAAAACTTATGTGATCTCAAATGAAAGAAAGCTTTGACTTAGTTAGATATATCTAGGCCATTAATAACTAGTACACATGCAAATGCCAAACTAAAATTGGATATTGATTTGGTTCTTTATTAATTTGATCCATAAATGTCTAGAAATACAAAAATTGTCACTAAATTGTAAGTTTAGTTTAAATCATTACCTCATTTCAAAACTATTTACACTATCAAAAGTTGCTGCACATTGTTAAATATTACTTAGAAAAGTTGTGATGAAAACAATTATTTTCACTAAAACTTGAACATTATTTCTTATCACTTAATGCATTTTATAATCAATTACTACTTGAAGGTTGAAAAGAATAATATTAGCAACTATTTATTGAATTCCATGTAATGATCTAGATTATTTAAGCATTTCCCCTTAATTATAAGAATTAATTTTTTCACCACTAAGCACCTTCAGATGCATTTTCACCTCTAAATCTTTAATCTATCAACTCATTATAGATTTTACAAATTGTAATCAAACATGTTAATGGCTTCATTATTTTTTTTCTCATAATCAATCGTTAATATTGTGTTAATGATTTTGACATGTTTGAATAATAAATAACTAACACAGCAAAATATTAATATTCTACATATAGCCAAATTCACACAATCTTATCTCATTCATATATATAACCATAACAATGTGTATCTATTTTCTTGTTTTATTAATGATTAACCAAAGGGCCTTTTTAGAATGCATGCCCTAACAAAGGCCTTTTTAGTCTACCTCAAAAGAAGAGTACGTTCATTCATTAAAAAGGTTATAATTAATAACGAATAGGATCGATATGATGATAAAATATCACTGACTTAATTTTTTTTCCAGTAATTAATGAGCTCATTGATGCATTAAGTCTCCCTAATTTGAAGGTTAACCCACTCTTGTTGTTTTCTCTAGTTCTTAACCTTTACATATAACAAAGGCTCGAACATTTCACTTTCAGAAAATAAGTTAATTTCTGGTCTGTAAAAAGAAGAACAACACAAAGAGAAATATATATGTATTTAATTTATCTTATCAAGAGATCAGCAGCAATTACTTAGTGATCAATGAAGCTGAAATATTTATTTTCACACCATTTATTCTATATATTAAGCAATGCCGAAATATTCCTTTAAAAGAACAATAGAAAAGACCAAAAAAAAAGTAAATAGATCAAGAATTATGGATTTTTATTAGATCTCATACATAAATCTTTCTTGAGCAGTAGCATTAATCTCTTTCTTATCTTGTCGTCTTTTACTACTTGCTTGCTTGCATGCATGCATCCCTCCAACTAGCAAAGAAACATTCCTCTCTTCCAATAAATAAAAGCTTTGGACTTCAAAACATGTTGCAAACTATGTATTCTCGAAACCCTAACCATAGCTCTAGCAGCAAAACCCTAGCTAATTAACCAGTGCATACCCATGTGTGATCAGGTCCAAGCATCATGTCAGGCCTTCTTCTTTGTTCTCCTGTCGCATCATGTCACGAGAAAATAAGTGTAGCTTCTTGCTACCTGCTATAGTAGCTGTGTTCCGGGAAATACGGGTACTTGAAGCTACTTAATTCCATGTTTTTTCTTCTAATTATCCGATCCCAAATTCTATTTTTCCCTGCAGTTATCTCTTTTCTGTTTTTTTCTCTATAGATGGAAATTAAACTATATATATATATATATATATGTTCAGTTAATCCTTTTTCCCTTTTTATTTTCCATAAAAACTGAATGTAAAACAAAAAAGTGATGAAGAATACAGTGCTAACGTACGTCATGATTAGGTCTATATATATATCTCCAGGTTTTCCGGAGCCGCAGAACTGAACTTCAGGGGGAGACTGTACTTGGAAAGCTAGCCTTGTCCTTTCCCCATCTAGTTCATAAATAAGTAGATAAATTTTAGGGTGATCTTAAAGAAATTTTAATTAATAAACAGAGAAAGATAATCTACTCTAAAATGTATATATATGCTCTGATGGAATATTGTATATTTAATATTTAGTTGGATTCTAGTTTCCAATGTTTGATTGTGCCTCTAATCTCATTTTCATTCTTTTCTTAGAATATATAAAACAATTGAGAAGTATCAGAGCTATCGATATGCGGCACAAGAGATCACTGAAGATATGAATGAAGCTGAAGAGGTAGATTGTTAGACTTCTTTATGATTGTGCTATTATGTAGAGTTAATCATACTTTAGAAGATCTATTGACACTTGCAAGTTAAAGGAACTTTGCTAAAGTAAATAAAGAGTGAATTAGAGTGAAAAATTGGAAACATATATCAGCTGATTAATTAACTAATGCCAATTGGTTAATTAATCATTAGTTACTTGTAAATTAACATACAATATATAAAAAAGCTCTTCATTAGCAAAAGTATTATTAAGTTTTTATCAATATCAAAATATTCTTAGTATTTCTATTTTACTATAAAATAAATACCGTTTTAAGATTTAACCTTCTGTTTTTATCCTTCTAATTAATTAAGTAATTATTTATTTTAATAGTGACATAGAAATGTTAGGGGGTGTTTCGATATTAATAAAACTTTGAAAAGTATTTTAAAAGGCTAACTTTAGAATTTATATACATGACAAAGATAGGAAAAACACTTAAGCTTGTTTAATTAACCATTAATGTATGTAATATCTTACATCTCCTATGCTTTATAAAATACATGAACAGAATCGATTCACTGATGTTAATGTTTGTGTATCTAACTAAGTTTTTTTTTTTAATATATATTTTGTTGAAGGGGAAAAATTGGTACCAGGAATTCTACAAGATGAAAGTAAAATACAACTCCCTTCAGTGCTCATACAGGTTTAGTTTTATTTGACATAAAAACAGTTTAATGTGCATTTATCGATATATGTAAGATTTTAATTAACTTTAATACATTTTTTTTAATCTTTAGGCATTTGCATGGGGAAGACCTTGGACAACTTAAAGTGAAAGAACTGCAACAACTTGAACGACAAGTTGAATTCGCATTGTCTCAGATCAGGCAAAAAAGGGTTTGTTTTTTCTTAAGTTATGTCGTCGTTGTTGTTTCTATTTCTCTTTTCTTGGTATTAATCTTTGTCTTAATTAGTTCACTTAATTGATTTCTTGCAGATAAAACTATTGCTTGATAGGATTGATGAACTGCAACAGAAGGTAACAATTTTTTTTATTATTATTTTGTTGTCACATGTGGCAGCATGATCTATATCTTATAGGGCATTAAAGCTCAAAGGAAATAAAGGGATAAGACAGATATTTGGTGGAGCAATTGAAAAATAATTAAAAATAAAATGTAGAAAGATTTAAAATACAATATTATATTAAACAACATACCAACACAAAAATTAAGATTAAAACTTACTGCAAATGAGGGTGTCAAAAATCAACACGATCCAACGACTCAATCCGAAAAAAATCGAGTTCGATTTGAAAATTTTTGGGTTCAGGTCGGATTTGGGTCGGGTTCGGGTTGGAGGATTTCGGATTGAAAATTTCCGGGTCGGGTTCAGATTCGGGTCGGGTTCAGGTCGGGTTCGAGTTGACCCGAATTTAATATTTAGTGATTTTTTAGGGTTAAATCAAATTTTATTTTAAAAATTAATATATTTTTATGTATATTAATATTAATATTAGTATGATTATGATGGAGTATTGAGATAAAAGTAAAGAATTATAGGGAAAATAGCGGAAAAAAACGTTTTGAATTGGTTTTATCGGGTTATTCGGGTTCGGGTTGATCAGGTTGGTCGGGTTCGGGTTCGGGTTTGGGCGTTTCAGGTTGAATTCGGGTTCAGGTTGGGAGTTTAAAGTTATTTTTTAATTTTCAACCCGACCCGAACCCGATCCGACCCACCTGAATTGACACCCCTAAATGCAAATAAGCTAAATTATCCTAAATTAAGAATATTGATTAATCTGACCTTAATTCACTTATCCTTATTATTTTGGGTCACTCTATTTCATGACAAGTTAATAGGAATGTTTTCAATCTAACCTTTTGGTTTTAATTTATTCTCAAAGGAAATATTTTAAATAAACTTCACTCTAACTTCTTATTTTCTATCTCCTTTTTTGCCTTTATTGACTCTCCGTGCCTACCATGATTTTGATCTTTAAAACCACATATCATGAGAACCAATATATACTATCAACAACTTTAAAATTTAAATTTCACAAAGCAAAACGATCGTCAATTTGTAGGCATTTCTTATTCCTCATTGATTAGCGACAATGAGACTACAACTCGTAGAATCCTGCAGCCCTGCGTGATCTGTATGTTCAAAAGTCATATTGATCTATCCGTCAAAGTCAAGATAGGTTAGACATAATCCAAAGAGAATTGGACTCAACCCAAATGAGATATAGATTTGATCGAACCTACTCAGTGCATTCATCCCAAAGATTTATCAGGAGACAAGACAACTACCAAGATTTGGCTTTAGTCGCCAACATCACTCTCGACTCAATCTCAGATTCTAACATTGCCCCCGGCTTAGTCTCATATCACGACATCCTCTCAGTCTCAGATCTCGACATCCTCCCTCGGCTTTAGTTGCCCTCCCTCGGCATTAATCGCCGACATCCTTCACGCCTCAGTCTCATATCTCAACATCGCACCTCTCTCAGTCTCAGTCATCAACACCCTCCACGCCTCAGTCTCATATCCCGACATCGTCCATGTCTCAACCTTAGTCACTGACACCCTCCATGCCTTGGCTTCAAATCTAGACAGTCTCCTTGTCTCGGTTTTAGTCATTGACTTCATCTATCCTTAAAGTCACTCAACATATACCCCATTTCCTCGCTTTCTGATCAGACCCACGTCATACGTTGACCCATTAAAAATGCATAGGGCACACGTGGAAGCAGTATAACTACCTCAATAATGAAAGTTTTCTCCCGAGAGATGCTCACATCAATTGCGAATATTCCAAAATACATAGCACCGAGTGAGTGGAGAAGCAGTTATGTGGCTGTCATATTGGGTCTTTCATATCTTCCTTCAAACATATGGCATTTGGTGAAATGAGGGGCATCTCACAACTATCGGATCTATTCCTCTCACTTACCCATACGAGGATATTGTAGCATTCGACGTGGAGATGTTCTAATTTGGCAGCTATATGAACCCAAGAGAAGGTAAGTGCGAGACGGAGAGACTCCTCCTCACGACCGACATCGAAAATCGCCAACCTCCACTCAAACAGGAGTTGCCTCGCCATTTTCAACCACAACTGATGAATACACGAGGTCATCAGACCTAGAAAATCATCTGTATCGCTTTGAGAATGTTTTCCTACTGCATCAATACACAGATAGTGTCAAGTATCGAGTCTTCTTGACTACTTTGTCAGGCTCTATCCAATGATAGTTCAATCGACTTCTAAACCCTCTTCCATCAACACCTTTGACGCCTACAAAATCATTTCCTACATCAATTTGCCAACGACAAGAGGTATTAAAAGGCACCTCTTAATTTGTTTACCATGAAGTAGAAGCCTTGGGAGACCGTCCAATTAGAGTACCTTCAGCGATTCAATCGACTAGTTTTAGATGTCCCATCAACTCTCTCAGAGATTTTAACCAGCGCCTTCGCCTATAGTCCGGTAGATAGGGATTTCTTTAGATCCTTGGTAAAGAAGCCACCAGTAAACTATAAAAGCCTATTGGAACGAGCCAAAAAGTACATACACTTGGAAGAAGCCCAACTTGCACGCAAGGTCGAAGCCATTGTAGCTCCTCGACCAGACAAGAAGCCTCTTTAGCCTCCACCTAAGAGCAATATCCCCCGTCAACTCATGCATTATGTCCCAACTCGTAGAGGGAAGTGAGGTGTACAAGCCATAGACTTGGCTCCCCCATTTGCAGAAGAGCCGAACTGGACGCCCCAGGAGAAGTTGGTCCATTTCTACACTTATCACCAATCATACGGTCATGACACTCAAGAGTATTGGCAACTTGCTAAAGAAGTCAGCTGGGTCATACGGGAATGGGGCCAAAGTGGGAGAACTTCACACATTGCTATTAGACGTACACTCATCAATTACACTCAGCGCAATGACTCGGAAGATCGATCAAACCGGCATAGAGTCAATTTTGTCCCTAGATGAAAACCAAAACAACCTTGACGCCACTCCCAGAATCATCATAACGACCACCGAGACTATGGACAAGATGATTGCTAAGAACATCAGGAGAACATTACCCATCGAGGCAACATCAACATGATCTCGAGAGGTTGCACTGATGAAGACTCTAACCGAGCCAAGAAGGTTGATGGACGAAGGTTGGAGAATTACAATGTCGGCATAGGAAGAGGTCAAGAGAGTGTCCCTCTGATAGACTTCAGACCCCAAGATTTAGAAGGAGTTGTCACCTTGCACGACGCCGCCCTAGTGATCCATATCACAATAGCTAACTACAACGTGGTGAAGAAGTTCGCCCACATGGGGACCTCAGTGAATGTGTTGTACAAAGATGCTTTTGATCAAATACAAATCGACTGTGAGGATACACGAGAGGATATACAACCCATGTCAATTGTTCTATAGGGGTTTATAGGTCATGAGTTACAACCGCTGGGGCAAATCAACCTCCCTCTCTCGTTACGTAAGGAACCTTTGAGACAAACTTGGAGCACCATCTTCACGATGGTTGATGCTTCGTCTTCTTACAATGTCATCCTTGGAAGACCAACTCAACTAATTCTGCACGAGGGTCTCCATATTTCATCATAAGCTGAAGTTCCAAGTCTCAGATCGAATCGGCTTAGTCAGTGGAGATCATAGCGCCGCTTGCAAATGTTATGTAGAGATGGTTAAAACTGACCTCAAGAAAACACATAGGACTCAGAGAAGGGATGTACACTCACTGGAAGTGGTCATTTCTCAGTCGGCCCCTAGAAGGAAAATAACTCAAGAGGCCTCAGAATGCAACACGTCTAAGGTCTTATCGTATCCTTTTTTCTTTTCTTGTCATTCATCTTTGTGAATATTCATACTCTATCAGTTAAAATCATAGTGTTTCACTTGTTTATCTCTTCTTGCACAACAATCTTATGACAAGCCTAAGACTCATGGCTCCCTTAGCCCATCGCTAACGGTTCTACCTTATGACGAGCTTGGAACTCCTAGCTCCGTACTAGCAACTCAATCTTACGATAGGCCCGACAGTCATGGCTCTCTTAGCCCCTTACTAATAGTTCAGTCTTACAACATACACAAAAATCTTTGCTTCGCGCTAGCAACACAGCCTTATGATAGGCCTGAGACTCATGACCCTCTTAACCCCTCGCTAACGATTCCGCCTTACTGCAACCGTGGAAATTCTAGCTCTACGCTAGTAAATAAACCTTACGACAAGCCTGAGACTCAGGATCCTCTTAGTCTCTCGCCAACAGTTCCATCTTATGACAGGCCCGGAACTCCTAGTTCTGTGCTAGCAACTCAGCCTTGTGACAAGCTTAAGACTCATGACCCTCTTAGCCCCTCGCTAACGACTCTGCCTTACGACATGCCCAAAAGTCCTAGCTCTACGCTTGCGATTCAGCCTTACGACAAGCCTGAGACTCATGGTCCTCTGCTAATGGCTCTACCTTACGATAAGCCTGAAACTCATAGCTCTGCGCTAATGACTCAGTCTTACGATAGGCTCAAGACTCATGACCCTCTTAGATCCTCGTTAATGGCTCTGCCTTGCAACATGCCCGAAACTCCTAGCTCCGTACTAGCGACTCAGCCGTACGACAACCTTGAGACTCATGATCGTCTTAGCATCTCGCTAACGGCTCTTCCTTACAACGGGCCCGAAAGTCCTAGCTATGCGCTAGAGACTCAACTTTATGAAGGCCCAAGACTCATGACTCTCTCAGTCCCTCGTTAACGACGCTATCTTATGACAGGCCAAGAACTCCTAGCTTAGCACTAGCGACGCTGCCTTATGACAGACCCGAAACTCTTAGCCCCACACTAGAGATTCATCCTTAAGATAGGTATGGATTCTCAGTCTTAGGCTAGTGACTCAGTCTTACGATAGGCTCGGCCTCGGGCGACTCAGCCTTGGCGTGGGGCATCTCAGCTCGGTCATACAAGGAACCTAGTCTTCTAGGCAAGACATCCATCCCAAGTGCCTCATCCTTTCTCACTAGGTAGTATGAGATTATCAACTCATGTCATCTCAATAGATAATTGTAAAATTAATTTTGTGTAATCTTAACTGAGTAAAATCCCTCTATCCCTAGCAAATATTGTCATGCAAATTTGAACTTTACGATGGTCTCAGAACTCCTAGGCCCCCCTCCCTCCCTTTGCTAGTGGCTCAACCTTATAATATGCCTAGAACTCCTAGCCCTACGTTAGTGACTTAGCCTTATGACAGTGACCCCAACTGGGCCACTCACTGCTCATCACCACTCAATGCAAACATGTCAAAAAGTAGAAAGATCATGCTACTTAGCCAAGCTCTCAACCACTTCTTACTTAAACTCTTTTGGAATGATCATATCATTTAGCTAAACTCTCGGCCAATTCTTACTTAAACTTATTTAGAATGATCATGCTACTCATCGCTTAGCCGTGATCTTACTTGTTCATCACTCAAAAACGCAACAGAGATATACATTCAACACATTCAAGCAAGCCAAGTATTCAAAAATGAAAGTCCATAACAAAGGTTCTTTTAAATTTCATACAAAAAGATGCAACATAAGAATGATTATAAAAAGACATAAAACTAAAGTTGGAGTAAGCAACGACAACAGGAATACTACAATCAGCCTTCTTGGAGTCGGGCAGATCATTCAAGGCATTCTTCAATCCAAAAATGACAGATCACTCCCCCTTGGGATAAGCTTCGATTAAAGAAATTGGTGAATGACACTTTCAAATCCATGCTTGAGGATGTTGTTGGTCCTCTGTTTGAGCATGACATAGAATTCCTGAGAGGACAGAAAAGACTTCTTCCAATCTTCCCAGTGACTTTCTTTACCCGCCTGATAGTTTGTAAACTCGACTTGAGCAACGTCCAGCTCAGAAGTCATCTTCACCACTTTCTCCCTCGCCTCAGCCAAATGCAGTTTCAACCTTTCCTTACTTGAGGTTTTGGCATGGTCAATTGCTAGCCCTCCAAAATGCTCAGCTTCATCTCTTGTAAGGCAAACTTATTGGGTCTGAAGTAGCTCTGCTTTGGCTTGTTTGACAGACTCCTCTGAAGTCTTAGCCTGCTTGATCATCCCCTCAAAAGCTTGAGCGATGGCTTTGGCATGGGCTAGCTCCCATTCCAACTCATGAACTCAGTTAGAATGTATCTTGCAAGTTGAGCCAAAGCCTTAGCTCGCTTTGGCACCATTTCTCCACCTTGGTCTCAGCCTTTTCCGTCACCAGTTGAGTCATTGCCTCTTCAACCTTGGCTTTGTTTGTCGCCTTCAGAACCTCCTACTGGTCTCCTGACGGGGCTGACTAAGTTTGCTAACTCTCTAATTCAACTATCCTAATTTCCATCCTTTTGTGTTTTCTTATCAATAGGAGAAGTTGGGTGTACATCCCTTTCTGTTCCACCTCAGATTGCACAAGCAACATCAGTATTAGTGACCACCCTACCAGTTTAGTATGAGCAAGTAATTGTACCTTTAGGATGGACACGAATAGATTCTGATCACTTATGTCTAAGAGGGCTAAATGCGGCATGACATCTGCTTTATAGGCCCAGAGTCTCTCGGCTGGGGAGGCGATAGGCCCCCTCAGCTCGGGGCTGCAAGCCAGAGCCAAAACTCAGTTACGTTGTGATGGCTCAGAAGATGAAGCTACACGGTGCCAAGTTGTGTTGTTGGAATTCAACTACACTTGCTCAAATGTTGGGATAGCGGCTCCTTAGTCATAGTGGTGGTCGCCAAAGCCTTGGACATTCCAATTTATTCCTTGGAATTTGTCTCGAGAGAGTAGTTCCTTATTAGTCGTGGCGTCAAAATGCCTTCCCCCAAAACCCAGACTATTTTTGCTTCTTTGAGGTCCCGACCTCAACCATAGATTTCTAATTCTCACCTTGAGCCATTGGGAATGAGGTCCCGACCTCAACCATGTAAAATACGGCAATTCGAAAATCCGGACCAGAAAATTTTTCGTGATTTTTCCGGATAGAGTCTAGGGTTTCCGGCCTACGGGAGGAGCCTATGGGGTTTTATTGTAAAAACTTAAAACTTATCAAGGGTTTACGGGTAAACTCTTGAATTTTTGAAAGGGTAAATAATCTAACCCTAGAGATTTATGGATGGGCATTATAAGAAATTGGAGGGTTAAAAAAAAAAGCCCTAAGGGTGAGATTGGGATATTAGAAAAGTTAGGGGCCTTCTTGCAAAAAAGCCCCACCCCTTTATAATAAAAGCTTCGGCTGATGTCTCGTGCCCTAAGCCTCCGCCGGCCCTTCTTCCTCTTTTTCTTCTCCCTTTCCGCGTGCCCTAGCCACGGTCGGCGCCGACGCCTTCCTTCTTCCCTCCCTCGAGTGCCCTAGCCGACGTCGCCGATCGCCCACGTGCCGCCCCACTCCGTCGGTGTCGAGCTCGGCAAGTGGAGCCGCTCATTTGGCGTGCCCTAGCTCTCAATCACAGAGCCACACAGATCATCTGATCTTGGTGCCACACGAATCGGTCGATTGCTTATGATCTATGTTTTCTTCCTAGATTGGATTGTTCCGTATCTTCTTCTTCCCTTGGTTGTGCTCGCGTCGGCCACGGGTAAGTGCGAGATGAATCTGAGTTGTGTTGTCTATGATTTCCCAATCCTCCCTTCCATTGTTGCTGTAGGAAACCATCACTGATCGATGAGGGCCAATCGATCCAACTTAGCAACCCTTGCTTTCTAGCAAGAGAGTGTGTCATTGAGCACCAAGGGCAGAGCTCGAATCCGTGCCCTATTGGGTTGTCTCCTTGCGGCAATTGATTTGAAGAAACTTGGATTTAGATCTGCACGAGAGGTTGGCGTTGCTACCATCTTAGGTAAGAGTTGTTTGGTTAGCAACTAGCATGAGGTTGTGGATGCATTCAACTGTAGTTGTTATTCTCCTACCGTGATGTTGTTCCTAAAGCTTAATCAAATTTCTGGATTTGTTCTTAATCAGATTAGCGCTGTTAGTTGGATTGAAACTAGCCTTGGTCTTGGTTTGGAGCAGATTCAGGTTTGTGATTAGCTCTCAGAGTTTAGTTGTACTATCAAATAATTTCTAATGATAGATATGTTGGAACTAGATTTTTGATCGAGTGTTGATCCTACTGTGAGCTTAGTTTCTTATTGGAACTTGGTTTAGGTGTGTTCTGTTGTGGCAAACAATCATCCTTTAGGTATCTCTGATTTTGATAGAGGATGATATGTTATGGCATGTTTAATATGAAACAAAATGGTGTTTATACAGATGTTAAACCTGTGTCGGGTTGCTTACAATGAGCTGTAAGTTGTTTAGTTGGATCCAAATGAATTGGAGATGATTTTTGCCATGAGCTTGGTTTGGATAGGGAGTGGATTAGGTGGTGGATCACAATTGAGTTGACCACTTAAGTTAAACTTAGGCTAAACTTAAATGTGAAACCTAATCCCAAACAGACGTGGGTTAATCATTTAATTAGATGTAATTAAATGAAATGAGATGATTAGGATAACCCTAAATCGGTTTAGGGGTTTTGTTTAGCTATTTAATCATTGTATGATAGCTAAAACTATGTCCTTTGATACAGGACGCTGATTGGTTGCGGACCATTGGACGGGAGGTTCTCTGTTGATACGAGTATCTTCATTTGAGGCGGGTACCCTTTGACTTATCTTTTAGATATTGTCATATTGCTATGCATTGTCTGTTATAGATAGCAGTAAGTTTATACGCTATCCTGAGTCATTATATCTGACCTGGATACTTGTTAGTTATCCCTGAGTCATTATATCTGAACTGGATACTTGTTAGTTATCCCTGAGTTATATTGCCTGACCTGGATACTTGTTAGTTATTCCTGAGTCATTATGTCTGTCCTGGATACTTGTTAGTTATCCTTGAGTTACCATGGCTGTTCTGGATACTATTTAGTTATCCCTGAGTTATTATACCGTTCTGGATACTTGTTAGTTATCCCTGAGTTATATTGCCTGACCTGGATACTTGTTAGTTATTCCTGAGTCATTATGCCTATACTGGATACTTGTTAGTTATCTTTGAGTTACATGTTTCTGGATCTTTTAGTATCCCTGATTATTATAGTCTGGATACTTGTTAGTTATCCCTGAGTTATATGCCTGACTGGATACTTGTTAGTTATCCTGAGTTATATGCCTGACCTGGATACTTGTTAGTTATTCCTGAGTATTATGTCTGTTCTGGATACTTGTTAGTTATCCCTGAGTTATTATGTCTGAACGGATACTTGTTAGTTATCCCTGAGTATATTGCCTGACCTGGATACTTGTTAGTTATTCCTGAGTCATTATGTCTGTTCTGGATACTTATTAGTTATCCCTGAGTTATCATTCATGACCTGGATACTTGTTAGCTATCCCTGAGTTATTATTCATGTTCTGGATACTTATTAGTTATCCCTGAGTTATCATTCATGACCTGGATACTTGTTAGCTATCCCTGAGTTATTATATCTGAACTGGATACTTGTTAGTTATCCCTGAGTTATAATGCCTGACCTGGATACTTGTTAGTTATTCCTGAGTCATTATGTCTGTTCTGGATACTTGCTAGTTATCCCTGAGTTATTATGTCTGAACCGGATACTTGTTAGTTATCCCTGAGTTATTATATCTGAACTGGATACTTATTAGTTAACCCTGAGTTATTATTCATGCCCTGGATACTTGTTAGCTATCCCTGAGTTATTATATCTGAACTGGATACTTATTAGTTATCCCTGAGTTATTATTCATGCCCTGGATACTTGTTAGCTATCCCTGAGTTATTATTCATGTTCTGGATACTTATTAGTTATCCCTGAGTTATCATTCATGACCTGGATACTTGTTAGCTATCCCTGAGTTATTATTCATGTTCTGGATACTTATTAGTTATCCCTGAGTTATTATACCTTTCCTGGATACTTGTTAGTTATCCCTGAGTTATCATGTCTGTTCTGGATACTTGTTATTTATCCCTGTTTATTATGCCTGTCCTGGATACCTGTGGTTTATCCCTGAGTTATTATGCTGTTAGTTCCATACAGTATCAGGTAGTGTCATATCTAGATGTATGCTTAGAGATCGTGATGTATCTCCTGCCTTTGACCTTGAGGGATCTGTAGTTTTCAGCCAGTATACTTGTAGGTTAACTGTATTTCCTGTTATAGGATTCAGACTGAGACCTAGTACACTGAGGACTTGGGAGGGAGGTATGTGTATCTATCATACACCATCCTTGCATTGTTGCATGCCGGCGATCAGCGACTCCCTTGTGGTTGAGCCTAATCGTTTTCCGGCACATGATAGGCACACACGGCCACTCATGGGTTAGTGGATACCGTAGCGTGTGTGCATTTGCTCTGTATTGCTCCGCTCCACCGCTCATGGGTAGTGGTTTTGGAGCGTGGTAGCAAGCAGGTATCCCTTCTCTTCCCATAGACCAGAGAAGATGAGAGAGATATCTCCCCCATATATATATGGGGCGGAGTGTTCACTCCACCAGCATCCTGTCCACTCGGTCACTCAGGAGCAGTGATAGCAGGGTGCGTACAGTGTCACAGCTCTACCCACTCGGCCGACACAGTATCGCCTGTCTCGGTGTCTTGACTGGTGTTAAGGGGTGACCATGACATTGCATCATATGCATACGATGCATTGTGCACTTGATTGTGTTTGCTGCATTTATTTGCTGGACTTGATTGACATGCATGTACTGGAGACCTGTATACCTTGGTTTATATGTTATACTTGTTCCATAGGGATTTATTTCACCCTCGCAGGATAGATGGATTCTGGTATGTATCTTTATTCAGTATCTTCAGTATACTCTTTCTTCCTATTGTTCATATGAGGTGTATCAGCGTAGACTTCTATTGTTATTATAACATACTATGCATATCTACTGGGTATTCGCTGAGTTTATGGACTCACACCGTTGTCATATGTTTTTATTTCAGGTTGAGATACTTGGAGTCGCCAGAAGAGCCCAACAGCCAGTCCCTACCCATCGCGACGTCAGAGTTTTGTTTGTTGTACTTGGCGATGTATTTTAGTTCATATTTCCTTTAGGACTTTGTATATGTCTTGTGTGGGTTGTAGTGTGCCCTAAGGGGTTATTGTGTATTGGTTGTTTCGTCGTAAGTCGGACCGGTCCGCAGTCAGGTATGTTTTACTTAGTTGTCTGGTGTTTATGTTGTGTTTGTCTATTTTGGAGGCCTGAGGCCAAATATATACTGCGTGTGTTGTCTATTATGTCATATGTATGTGTAAGTTGTCCGCCGGACAGGGGAGGTGCTGTCCGATTTTATATTAGAACAGCGACTCCTGGGTCTCGGGGCGTGACAGATTTCTAATTCTCACCTTGAGCCATTGGGATTGGGCTGGAAGATAGTATCTATGGGAAAGTTCGATCCTTCTTTTGAGGTCATATTTCAGTTCAAGTCTCAACCTTGGGTTGACCATCGCAGGAGACTCCTCCAACTCGATGACTGGGACCAGATTCTCGTCAACAACAGAGATTGACACCAGGGGCCAAGAGCCCACATCTCAACCACAATCCCAGAAGCTTCGGCTACAACAATAGTGGACTTATTTCCCATTGAAGGGTGTGGCTACAGCAGTTTAGAGGAACCCTCGGTTGCATCCTCCAAGGCCCACATGTCTTCTACAGACATCAAGTCCCACTTCAACATCTTATTTATCAAAAAGGTTAACATGATTTGATATGCAAAATCAGGAAAGTTAATCAGTCCAAGAAGAAACCTAACCAAAGAAACACCTTACACAATTAGTCATCCAGCTCGACTGCATTCAGGCTAAGCCCAACCCATTAGTGTAATGCCTCAATCTCCACCAGCTTGTTCACATCAAACTTCAAGTCATCCAAGATCTCAGTTGCCTCTAGATACACCCACTCCAGTTTATACTATCTAAGTTGTGGCTAAGCTTGCAAATTGTCTTGTGATGGTCGGCCAAGTATATGGCTGGGGGGTGTTTGATGAAGAAGCGACCCTGTTATCCCTTATGTGAGGTAGGGTATTCGTCAAGGAAGTTACACCCAGGCCGAGCCGTGAAATAAAAGACCCCACACTCTTCATACCGGGGTTCAACGAAGGAATGAAAGTATACATGATCGAGAGGGGATTGGTACAACTGATAAATGATGATGACACTTCAAATCAAGTGACAAGAATTGGGGGTGAACTGGGACAAGGAGAGTTGAAAAATAGGTGGCTAGCTAAGTGATACAGTAGATAATTATCGGTTCCATTATTCACCCACGAATACCGGAAATAATCTTCTAAACCCTATTAATCTTGCAAAATGCATGTAGATAGACAACCAAACTCTACCTTTGGGAAGAACTAGCATGACCTCAAATTATTATTAATAAAAAATTCTCTTACATCAACCCAAATAATTATTTATAAAGACTTCAAATTCTAATACAAAGGAAAGAAATTCTAAAAAAAAGAAAAAATTCTAAACATACTAAACATCTAAAATATCCTAAATGAACTAAAAATAAAAAAATAGAAATTATCAAAAATAACGTAAATATCAAACACAATAAAAATAATAAAAAAATATTAAAATTGCTCTTCTAGTGAAGAAAATTTGATCTCAAATTGGTGGTCATATCATCATCAAAAAAGTTGTCAATGCGTTGTGGTCTTCTTGAAATGATGCAGTGGAAAGCTATTGAATCTGTTGATTCACCTATGAATACTTGAAATAATTTTCTAAACTCTATTGATTCACGCATTATACCAGGAAATGGAAAAGCAAAATGTATTGTTCTTGAAGAAGAAGACAGTGATTGACTCCACAAGATTAACATCACTAACTAACGTGGTGGATAGCCATCGATTCCATTGATTCATGCTCGAATATCGAAAGTGATCTTCTAAACCCTGTTAATTCCACATAATGTCAAGAGATAGGCATCCAAACTTGGCATTTGAGAAGAAGCGACGTGCCAGAAATTCTTATTAATAAAAAATTCTCTTACATCTACCAAAATAATTATTTATTGACTCTAAACCCTGAGACATAAAAAAAAGGAAGAAATCCTGACAAAAAGAAAAAAAATCTAAACATACCAAAAATCTAAAAGAATCTAAATGAATAAAAAATCAAAATTATAAAAGACAAAAATTATCAAAAATATCCCAAATATCAAACTTGAAATAAAAAAAATTAAAAATATTTAAAAAGCTCTTCTATTCCTGGATCAATAAGTCTTGAAGAAAATATAGGATGAAAAACCTAAGTTCACTCACTAACTAATCATGGAAACAAGTGATATAACCAAGAGGCGGCTCATGTGGTCGATGCTCCAGTGCCGATTTGTGGATCTTGTGATCGGTAGGGATGTTGAACTGCAGCAAGAGTTGCAGTTCTGCACCTCTCATATAAATGGTCGGCCGGGCTTCATACCAAAGATCTAATGGGTCATCAACGGCCATGGAATCGATGAAGAAAGAAGAAAGAAAAAACGGAAAGATTTAAGGTTAAGAACAGAAAAAATAAAGACGGTGAACTTATTGAATCGTCGAAAGGAGAAGAAGAATAATAAGATGTTGGAGGCAACAAAAATGAATGAAGACAACGTTGTTTTCTGAAAACCTAATATACTTTGGCAGTGGCATAGTAAAGTTGTCGTATTGGCCCACTGAGCCATTGGTTGGAAAGAACAGAATGGTGTCATCTCATCGTGGCCATCAGATCGCTCGGTCAAACAATATCAATCACAACATAATCTCTCCCCATTTAATGGAACAGTGACAAGTTATGAAGTGACATATTGATCCCTGTGATGGTTCAAACACAACTATCGGATGCAAAGATCAAATAGGCAGCAACACACCACCACTGTCGAATTCGGGATTGCATCAATAGCGACACTACTGCATACCTTCACAATTAATCAGGTAAGGTGTTCTCGCAGCTTGAAGTAGATACCCCATGTCGCCCATTTAATTTATACGATGGAACATTGCACTAATCATAAGGGTGATACGTAATCTTGCATATGTCTTATCTCCCAACAACCAAGACCTAGCCAGTTATCCCGATAATATGCTAACACTTAAGCTCAACATACTAAAAAGGTAAAATTGGCAAGTAGATGACAACTCAACACTGTTCAGTCAGCTGGACTACACCCTCCTCTACTAGACTTGAAGAAAAGACTTATGATATGGCAGAATCTTGTAGTCACATGTAGCTTATGTGGTCAAAAGTCGTGCTAAGTTGTTAGTCAAAGTCAAAGTAGGTCAAATGTGAACCAAAGAGAATTGGAATTCAGCCCTTATGAGATTCGGGTTTGATCAAATCTACTTAGCGCATTCATCCTAAGGATTTGCCGACAGATAAAACAACTACTAAAACTTGGCATTAATCGCCAACATCACCCCTGGCTCAACCTCAGATACCTACATCACCCCCAGCTCAGTCTCAGATCACGACATCCTCTCAGTCTCAGATCTCAGCATCCTCCCTCGGCCTTAGCCGTCTTCCCTTGACCTTAGTCACTAACATCCTCTATGCCTCATTTTCAGATCCTGACATCACACTTCTCTTGGTCTCAGTCGCTAACACCGTCCACGCCTCAGTCTTAGATCCTGGTACCATCCATATCTTAGTTTCAGTCGTCGACACCCTCCACGCCTTAGTCGTCGACTTCGTCTATCCTCCATGTCTTTGCCTTAGTCGTTGACTTCATCTACCTCAAGGTCATTCAACGTCGACCTCATTTCCTCATCCTCATATTAGGCCCACGCCCTACGTTAGTTCACTGAAAACACATAGGGCGCACATGGGAGCAGCATAACCTCCTCAATAATAGATCGTTCTTCCTAGGAGATGTGAACAACAATTGTGAATATTCTATAACACGTGGCACCGGGTGAGCGAAGGTCAGTTCTAGAAAAGTCGTTGTCAAGAGGAGCATCATGTCGACTTCGACTTTCAAGTGGATCTACCTTAGTTTTATGTGGTCAAATCAACTATTGATGCTGAATCCGCTTAAAGGGCTAGCAAAGCAGCTAGAGTTGTTGGCAAGTTAGCAAGCCGTGGGAATGTTTCTAGAGAATCGTCAGGTCGATCATATGAACACTCAACATATTTTATCAAAAATGGAGGACCTCGGTCAATGAAAAGCTCTCATGTGGAGAGCAAGTACACTTCACATTTAAAAGCCTCCGAGGATGCTAGTCGAAAGGATTCTTGTTCTGTGAACCCAAAGGCACAAGATTTGTAGAAGGATGCACTTGGTACAAACAAGCAAATTAACTAAAGATCAAACCTGATCCTATCGCAAAGTGAGGTGGACTCCCAAGAGCAACGTGGTCTCCCGGAGGTCACGAGCTGCTGAGGCTAGCTTTGATCTGCAAGAAGAAGACCGTTAGCGAACCCGCCGGGAAAAGTCCCCGACAAGGCACTCCGACGGTCAAGTCAGTCCCCGGTGGTGGAAGAGCAAAAACAATGAAACAGTGGAAAAATACTATTGCGCGTGCCTGTGCGACAGGGAGCGGTGACGCTTATATAGTCGGGGGAGCTAACAGCTTCTGCCCGACCTGCCACCTTTTGTAGTATGCGGGAATGGGGCAAGGCATAGCCAGCGATGGCAGGGTAGGGTGTCGCATACCGGAATAAGAAAAGGGGCGCTGTCAGCTTATGGGCGAGCACCGTCAGGCGCCGCTCGCCCTGACACAAGCGTAGGTGTCCATGGTATGAGGTGCCAAGATATGGCAGGGGGATCATGGCGTCAGCGGGATACTCGCGATTCAGATCTACATGGTATCATGTCTGCGCCGACCCCGTACTTCTTCTGCTAGTCTTGTGTCAAGGAGTGGTGTTCCTATGGGTCGCGACAAAACCTTGAACAATAGTGCCGACTGGCGGCTCGGAGTGAACACGGGCCCTACAGTTACTATCCCCTAGGATAGCTGTGCTTCCCGAGTCAGGGTATGCCTGGGTCGGAATACCCGACTGGACTTGACTGGACCTGGAGTGAGGTGGTTGAAGACCCAATACCCCTCTGGCTCGTGACTCATTTGACTCGGGCCCTTGTCACTGGGGAACTCTGGGGTTCCGGCGTCCGTCGGCTCGGTGACCGTCCCCCGGTCGAGGCTGGTGTCTTACCGACCTCGAAGAAAACGGACCGAGCTGTCCACCTGAGCCCTCCATTTGACAGGCTCATGGGACCCTCGGTC
>JAGFNQ010003955.1:247645-329477 GCA_024364735.1 Boesenbergia rotunda | reverse complement strand
AGTCCAAGTGCCATCTTGCTAAGAAGGATTTTGACCTTCATCTAATTCTCTTTGATTATTATAGAGATTTGCCTCCATGACCTCCAAAGCCATCACCAACCTCTCAGTGGTACTTCTCCCCTCCTTAGCGGCCCCTAGTCGGGACCGGGGGCCGCTAAGGTGACGGTTCCACCCTTTTGCATCTCCTCTTTGATTTCAGACCGGATCAATGTAGATCGTTAACTGTCATGTCAAACGTTGCCAAGCTTGCATTCTTTTGAACACTAACTGTGGATTTAGTTGGCGAGAATATTAATCCTGGTAAACTTATGAATCTTTAATCATGTTTCTGTGATCAAAATTTCCGCACTCTTATATATATTCTCATAAGGATATTTATTCTTGAAATGTTAGATTTCTAGATCGTTTATCGTGAGCGCTTTTCGATTTACCCTGTGCAGGCGGTGAGGAACTTTCCTAGGGTTGAGCCGGTCACCCAAGGTTGAAAAAACCTCGTTAATCATCATAAGAATATTTATTGCCCCGGGGCTATGGGTAGTTAATTATCTCTCAACTATCCATAGTTCAATCATGAGTTAGGGAGGAAAAAAGAATATTTATTGCCCGAGGTTATGGTACAGTGAAAGAGTGACTTATAATTATCTCTTAAACACTCGTAGTTCAATTCCTAACTATAACGAATTATATAAAAAAAAATTCTCTAAATGAGACACATAACTGAATAATGTTAAGCTTCTTGATCATCTGTCACGAGTATTTTTTTAATTTATTTTAGTAGCTAATAAAACATTTTCATTGAATCAAACTGATCGGTTTAAATTTTAAACTATCCAATCTAATTAATTATTTTTTTACAAGAATATTTATTCTTATTCTAATAAGTTTGGTTTGCGAAGACGGGGAAGATGTCCCAAATAGCTCAAGGAATATTCACGCGCACACAAGCCAGAGAGAAAAAAAAATAGAAGCGCATGCATGATGAACATAATGATTTATTTTTTTAAGCTGACATGGTATATCCAATTTATTTTAATTTTAGCGGTAATTAATCTGACTTTATAAAAAAAATTATAATTTATTCAAATAAATAAAAAAACGTCCACAATAAATAATCCATTAATTCGTCATTATTAAGTCAATCATCAATTAAAAAAATTTATTCATCAAAATTAAATTTTAATTTTTAAATATTTAAAACATTTAAAAAGACATTCTACTATTACATTTTATTAGGCTTGAATATGGTATCGATAGCATATTCAATGATGGAAAAATCCTGGTTAAACATCAAAATCAAATTACTACAGAGCATCTGCATTCATATGTTCATCGGACCTTATAATGCCCGATGAACGTACACGGTATATTAATACCGATGTGGCGTCTTTGTTTAAATGTTGACGCAATGAACACGTTTAATTATTTGAACGCTTTAAAAGCTGCGTAACGGGACATCCTCAATTGATTAGGGGTGAGATCGATTAGGGGCTGTTCCAATCGGTTGGGATCAATTTTAGGGGGGGGGGGGGGGGGGGGGGGGGGGGGGGGGGGGGGGGGGCAACTCCAATCACCCCCAATTGATTGGGGCAGCCCCAACCATCTATGAAAAAAAGACTATCTTAGTCAAAGTTCAACTAAAACAAAAACAATTCAAAGTTGAGAAGATAAAAGCAAAAGCTGTTGAAATGAAAGTAAATGCTACCTTGGCCAAAGTTCAACTAAAAAAATACGTAATCCTTTCGAAAGATACTTCACAAATAACAGAGGAGTAACTTATCATCCATGAATATCTATGTTAAGAGATTAGGGAGAGATGGAATATATAATTTTCATTTATTATAATTTTTACTTTTTCAATTAATGTAATTTTTGATAATTATCCTTTTCGATTACTATAATTTTCTATTATTTTGCTTTTTCAATTCATTTAAAATTTTTGATCAATTAATATATTCGCTACAAACTAGTTGTTCGATTAATATAATTGTCTATTATATTACATTTTCAATTCATTTAAAATTTATAGTCAATTAATATATCCGCTACAAATTAGCTGTTAGAATATAGTCGTTGTAATATAATAGTTCAAATATAGTCATTGTAATATAGTTGTTGGAATAAGTTGTTGACAAGAAAAATAAATAGACACCTTGTGCTCTATAATTCTTTATTTTAAGAGTATACTAGCTTTGAATTTGTTTCCTCCAAAATGTCTCAATCTTCAAGTACTACTAACTCCGACTCAACAAGTGAAGATGAAGTTAATATTGAAGTTGTTGATGAAGGTTATAATCCGAGGAATGAGTTAATGTCATTGATACTTCAACAAATCCGACAAATAGTTGAAGCATATCAAAGTAATAATGAGATGCGACAAAGAAGAAGTGATCCTGTCGACAATGAGATCGGCTCTCACTAGGATGACTCGGTCTAACCAAGACAACCCGGTTTGCTGTAGCACGGGGGGTCGAGCTCGGGATTAACCGTGGGTCAGATACCACTCACTCGGGTTGGACCAGAATGGAGCACTCAAAGTGAAGTTGAGGTTGCAAATGACAGCAATCCCCTCTTTGGAGCCCAAAGGGGGGTTTATATAAGGGAGGGAAAGCTCTCTCCCATGTCAGAGCTGTCCTGTCTCATTAAGGATGGGTCAGTTGGCACACTGAGCCAATGGCAGCTTTAGTGGTCCTGTGAGACTGCCACAGCCGCCTGACAACTTGTCTAAACGGCCTCTTCTGATCCTCATTAATATTTGACGGCTCTGTCAGGTAACGATTATGTCAGAGGTTTGACACATTATCGCTGCGGAGGTGGCTCTTTAATCACGCGTGCTCATTCGGTCGGCTCACCTTAACTTACAGTCTGGGTCAGTCGGATAAGCCTAGATCCTGATCCATTTCCGTCCATTGGTCGACCTCGGGGCACTCGGCTGGAGACACCCGACCCGAGGAACCGACCTCGGATGACTGACCTCGGAGGACCAACCCCGAGTGGCCGACCTCAGGTGACCGACCTTAAGTGGCCGACCCCGAGCGGCTGACCTCGGGTGACTGACCCCGAGTGACCGACCTCGGGTGACCGACCCCGAGTGACCTACCTCGGGTGACCGACCCCGAGTGGCCTACCTCGGGTGACCGACTTCGAGTGGCCGACCTCGGGTGACCGACCCCGAGTGACCGACCTCGGGTGACCGACCCCGAGTGACCTACCTCATGTCACTCGGGTGACCGACCCCGAGTGGCCTACCTCGGGTGACCGACTCTGAGTGGCCGACCTCGGGTGACCGACCCCGAGTGGCCGACCTCGGGTGACCGATCCCGAGTGACCGACCTCGGGTGACCGACCCCGAGTGACCTACCTCAGGTGATCGACCCCGAGTGACCTACCTCGGGTGACCGCCCCCGAATAGCCGGGGCCGAACCAGGGCCTTGCCTGCCTCGACCTCTATTCTTCCTGCTCAGATTCACGTCCGACTCATTGAACCGAGGTCAACTAGGCCTAACCTTCTTTGACCCAGGCCGGATCCGACTGGACCCGACCGGGCCTCCGATCCTCCTCTAAAACCACTCGCCCGGATTTAGAAGGTTCGTCCAAAAAAATCCTGAAGCTGGGCATGCAAGGCTATTCAATAATAATTTCTCCACAAACCCAGTGTATCCTGATCAAATATTTCGAAGACAATTTCACATGCGAATAAATTTATTTTATCGCATAGTGAATACATTTTAGAGTCATTCATCGTATTTTCAACAAAGGGATAATGCTGCGAGAAGAAAATGCTTAACACCACTATAAAAATGCACAACTACGATTCGTCAATTGTCTTATGGAGTCCTAACCGACCATCTTGACGAGTACCTACGTATGGGTGAATCAATAACTATAAAGTGTTTTTTTAAATATTGTATTTATGTGGTTGATCTCTTTGGTGATCAATACTTGAGAAGGTCGAATGCTGACTGATGGGGTTGAATAGCCCGTGGTGGATAGTCGGATGAAGAAAAACTTCTCGTTCCACCCTTTGTGCGAGGAAGGGAACCCTCCTAAGAACCTATGGCCCGAACGCGCCGAAATGCTAAAGACCCCTCCAGAGCCGATTGGAACGAAGAAAGAATGAAAGAGATGAGGAGTCAAGGCGAGGTCGAAGAGCTTGAAGATAATATATGCTCCCCCCCTTTGAGCAAAGGCATTGTGAGCCATCTGGTGAAGGGGGACATCAAAATAAGAGGCTACGTTCATGAAGAAAGGGGGAATGGAGAAACGGAGCTCTGACTCTACCTGCCCTAAGAAGAAGGTAAAAAAGCCTACGGGGCGCTCCACTGGCGTCTGGTCTACCTTGGGGATAACCATCGCCATCTCGGTCGGGAAGCTGTAGGCCTCAAGGGTCGCCTGCAAAGCCTCCGGTCTCACTCTTGAAGAGGTAGACTCGTACCACTCCGCCCGGTAACCTTCCATGGTTCCTAAGGAGAAAGACAAGGAGGAGGCGAACTACTTATGTTCAAAAGAGTCTTTAGATGTAAAAAAAGGCGAAACGCTCACCCCCAGCGCCCCCGCCAGCCCGCCCCCGGACCAACACGGAGGAGGTAAATCACGGTTATCACTGGTGTGGTGAGGCGCCTGGGGTCGAGAGAATTAATGCCAGCAAACCAGGGTTTTATCCCCGTGCGTAACTGGTGACCCTCGAACCTGAGACCTCCATGTAAATGGTCAGGCGCCTTACCATCCGATCCAGCCCGTGGGGACTCAAAAAAAAAAAATCGTCAAAAGAGTCCTTAGAGAAGGAAAGGGAGACGAGGTGCACCCAGCTACGAAGTCAGAAGTTGGCCGAACGTCCTCGCCTTCCCTTCTTATACTGAGGAAGCCACCTACGTGAACACAATAGGGACGAAGCATGTGGAAAGCAAGATACTGCCACATCGGGGCAGCACCAGAGACAGTCACCTGACGTGAGCCAGATATAGCGGCGCACGTCAGTAAGAAGTCGTGAAGAGGACTATTGAAACACATGGCTACGAGGCATTCGTGGAAGGACCCTGTCGCCATCAAAAATCGTCATGCGCCTTTATGACAGAGGGACAAATATCATTGCGGTACCTCGAAAGTCATAGAAGCCCTTCGGGAAAGACAAAATGTCACGCCCCGAGGAGCCGCTCGTCCGATACCGACCGAACTGCTGCTCCCTCGTCCCGGCGGACAATTCAAAAACCCTAGAACTGCGACCCTCTCGTTAAGCCTGTACCCAAGCCGATAGGGCTGGAACGAAGCACCGGAACACAAAGCAAACGACGTCATCGATAAAAGTTGTGTACCGGTACGACTTACGACAAAACCAAAACGGAATCGATGCCTCTATGGCACACAAAAGTACAACTATACTGCCGTAAAATGGACGACACAACAGAGCACAACATATGACAGCGGAAGTGAAAAGAAACAAAACGAATAAAAGAATAGGGTACCAACATGTACTGCAACCAAAACACAGAACAACCGCGGAAATCGTCTCGGAGACACATGAACTGGGACAGGTTGCTGGGCAATCCAGACGATCATCCTGAAAAGAGAAAAATAGAGCTAACGGGGTGATTCCTAAGAACTCAGCGAATACAGTCTAATATGCACAGGAAGAAATACTAGCAGTAAGTCACCATCTACCACAATAATAAATATAACTGCAGTAAGAAGGAAATGCAGAACTGAACCATAAGAAACAAGAAAGTACATACCTACTTGCGTCAATCCAAACCCGATAGTATGCATGTCAACCAAGTGCGGCAATCAAGTGCAGCAAACATAACCAAGTGCAGAGATGCAGAGCATGCTCATGATGCAACATGGGTCACCCCTGACGCCAGTCGGTCTATAATGCACACACGGGACCGAGTGGGTAAGGCTCTGACCTAGTCTTCCCTGCACGAACAGACGGTCTAAGATGCACACACGAGACCGAATGGGTAGGGTCGGAGACCATGAACGTACCCCGCCATCGGGTGGAGTAACGCCCTAAACGCCCCTCACTATCATCGGATAGGTAGGGAACCTGTTGCAATGTCGGGGTCCGCCAACGGGGCTTCACGCCAGGTCATGTGGCAGGTCTGACGGCCCATCTCAACCACTAGGGGAGTCAAAGGTCGCCTACATATGCCCCTACACGAGTAACAAGTACGACGACCCATCTCAACCTCCAGAGAGTCAAAGGTCGTCCCCTATGCTACGTGCAACAATGATGCATGTCACTATCCCATGCATCATCCACTATCTATCCCTGCTGTCATCTACATGATATGCAGTAGTCCAGATAACCGGTATGCACCAATACCTAAATCCTAGCGTAAGGTATAAGGTAAACTGTACATCACCAATCCAGACAGAAATAGTAAGCAGTAAAGCTAACGGATACAGCTACCGAAGCAAGAGTACAAAGATAAAGATATCAGATATCCCTATTGCTAACTATATCTATCTATGCATAAACAGAGGTACCCGCCTCGATATGAAGAAGTCCAGGCGTCGAGAACCCCGCGTCCAAATATAATAGCCGCGGTGAATGGATCAAATCAATGCCCCTGCATCAAAGAGCAAAAATTATAAATTAACACTCCAAACAAATACTTAACCAACCATACCTCTAGGTTAATTAGGGTTAATTACCCTTAATTAATCCCAATTAAACCCTAACTTCCTAGTCAATACACCACCTAAATTAATTAGGGTTAATTATAATTAATTAATCCCCAATTAATTCCTCATCCATTTCAAGCATCACGACAACCCACCGAAACCTTCCAAAACCAACACAGCACAACCAGTGAAGATCTCCTCCAAACCAAAGCGAAAATCCGAACAAGAACAAACCCTAGATCCAGATCAAGATCAGATATTCGAACACCTAAATTCCAAATCGATTGCAACAATCCCATATCAAGCACCCTATCAGAGTAAAACCGACACAACTTAGAACTCGGCAGAACACTACAAGAATCAAAACATAGCATGCTAAGAATCAACCAACAGAAACTCAAATCTAAACATCTCCATCCCAAAGCTCTCGGTCGCAACCTCACTGATCACAGAACTCCAACAATACGCATGAACAGAAACAAGAATCCAATTACTAGCTCAGAGAGATCAAGAACAATACACAACGCAACATCACAAGAGATCAACTCGATTTAAAACATAGATCTGCAACTTACTTGCCTTCACAAACTCCATCCACACACAAAATTTGTTCTAAGCGGCATATGCTAATATAACAGGTAACATCACAGGCATCCAAAACTTCATACCTGAATGGAAGTTAGAGCTGTCAATTTGGGTTGGGCCCGTCGGGTTGGCCCGCCCCGCCAATTATTTAAGCGGGTTGGGTTAGAATTTAAGCAACCCAAGCCCGCCGCGGGCCAACCCGCCTAGGCCCGCGACCCGCACGGGTCGACTCGCGACGGGCTTGGGTTGGCCCGCGGGTTGAGAATCACATGTTAGTTAAGTTTTATGACAATTTATTATCTTTCTTTGTTATTATTTTGAAATAAAAAATAATATTTTTCATTACATGATTACTCGTTTGTATCTATTTATATTTAAAAAATATATTTCTTAATATATTTGATTGATGAAATCTAAATATATGATTTTTTTAATTTTTTAAAAATATTTTGATGGACCCGTGGGTTGGCCCGCCTAACCCACGGCCCGCCTTGGATTGGGTTGGGTTGGGGATTTTCCAACCCGCCTAAATGACGTGTCGACCCGCCCCGCCCCGCCAAATGGCTGGCCCTAGCTCCATGGGCCGACCCGCCCCGCAACGGGTTGACCCGTTTGACAGCTCTAATGGAAGTGAGCAAATCCCCTTCTGCCCTAGATCATCGACCAGTGGCAGGAAAGCGCCGCGCCGTCAGCCAAGAGAGCAGATGAATCGACTGAACTGGAGCTGAGAACCCCAGCACTCGCGTGATCGAAAGTGATGGGTCGATCCGTAGCGTCAAGCGGTCGCTCCGAAGACCATCAACCAAGAAGGAAAAGCGCGAGTGGAGAGGGAAAAGAGAAAGAACCCTAGATCCGAAGAGGGGAACCGAACACCTCGACTCTGCGACATCGCCTGATCGTCGCACGAGAACTGGTCGCCGACCCGCGACGCTCCGATCGCCCGAGTGAAGAAGAACGAAGAGGAAGGAGGTGAAGAAGAAGAGTCGAACTCAAGATTAGGGATTTAATCAAGATCGGCCACAGGGAAATTAATATAAGGTTGACCATTTTATTATTATCCCCTTCAAATTTGGCTATTCGCACAATAGCCCCTAAATTTGAAAAACTTTACCTTTTAGCCCTTTGAAATTTCCTAAATGTTAACACAAAATCAAAATGGGATTTCCTAGGGACCCAGAGCAACCTCTACGATCCTAGGACCTCGCATAACTACTAAAGGAAGCAGTAACGGATGCAAAAGACCCACGAGGACGCAGCTTCTTCACCACCTCACTAGTTCGATCAGTCAGCAACACTTCCTTCGATCAGACTTGAAGGGAGGGACTTGTGATAAGGTTGAATAGCCCGTGACGAGTATGTGAGATGAAGAAGCTGCATGGAAAAACGGGACGAGTCTGAGCGACTCCTCTTTCAGAGCTCTCAGGACACTCTCGCGAAGAAGAGACTCCAGGGCCCCCTCGGGTGACACACCCTGGAAGGTCAGACCAGAGACCCCTTCCGGGATTACCCCGGGAGGTCGGGTCCCGAGACCACCTCGGGAATTATAACGCCCGCGATCGCCCGGGCCAGAAGATCACCTCAGGGAAGCGGAGCCCAAGTAACATTTGACCTCAAGTAACGATCCCCCCTCTTTTCTCGGATCTATGGATAAGCATCCCCGTTGACGCGGAGTCATCATGATCCTTAAATGTTGCAATGGGTCGAAACACGTAATGACGGTGTAGACTGTTTCAAAGGCTATCCAGTAACTGCCGCAGGGGGAGGACGCGACATAGATCATGGGGACGCGCCAAGGCAGCCGCCACAAGTATAAAAGCTAGTCGAACCCCTCTAGTAAGGACGTTACGCTCTCTCTACTACTTACACATTTTTCCTGCCTTTTATTCTTCTCCATCGAGGCACTGACTTGAGCGTCGGAGTGGACTCCGCTAGACAATCTCCGGCGTGTTCCCCTAACGCTCATGTTGATCTCGCAGGACGCGGAGGTCTTCCCCTCCCGTCAGCTGTTAGTAGGAGCCCTAGAGCCAATTATGTGATGATTGACTAGGGGCATTTTGTATCATATTCTATTGTTAATAAAGGCATGTTTGGTTATTATACTTACTTTGTATTCTGTGCCGAATAACTAAGTATAATAATGTCCTTGTGTAGTAGGTTCTTATCTACATTATATTGATTGATTGAATCGATAGTGAGATAATGTAGAGAACACTATTCTAAATTATTCCTAGTCAACCATCAATTATTCAGGGACAATATTGATGCATGGAGACTAGCATGTAGGTCAACTGATGACTTGAGCTCACAAGTCATGGATATGTGATATCAAGTTGACACATAGGTATACATTGGAGAATGTGTACTGAATGACCCGCCATGAGAAAGTTTCATAGATTATCATATGAATGTCATAGAATTTCTCATGTGACTATTGGTATGAATAGTCCTTAGACCTGAAGTCACTACGGTTCCCTACATAAGGAGTTATGTACTTTGGTATCGTCAAACGTCACCCGTAACAGGGTGGACTATAAAGGCGATCACTGGGTATGTAATGAATTATGCGGAGGGATGTGAGTGATGTAGATGGGATCTATCCCTCCCATATGACGGGAGTGATATCTGTGGGCCCCTTGATCGAGTAGGACTACTGAAACGCATGACCATGCTCAAATGAGTCAATATGAGATATTGAGTTCATTTGTTTGAATGAGTCTACTCGAGGATCAAGAAACACAAGATTGATTGAGGATGACACGGTCTATGCCTCATTGGTCAATCTAGATATCAAGGATAGAAAGACAAGGTCATACACTATCATAGTCACGGAGGTTTAGTTGGATCTCGACTTTCCTTGTTACTTGGGTAGCAATGATGCATTGCTAGATGCCGCTCATTGCTTATGTGTCTAAAGTGTTTAGGCGCATTGCCAACGTCACGAGAACCTATTGGGTCACACACAAAGGGCAAAATGCTTCGGGAAATCCGAGTTGGGAACTCGGGAGTCCAAGCCCGTGTTGGGAACTCGGGAGGCCTAATCCCGAGTCGGGGACTCGGGAGATCTGAGCCCGAGTTGGGAACTCGGGAGGTCAGTTCGGGGGGGGGGCTCGAGTTGGGAACTCGAGAGGCCGAGTCGGAGCTCGGCGGGCCGTGTCGGAGCTCGGCGGGCCGTGTCGGAGCTCGGCTGGCCGAGTCGGAGCTCGGCAGATCGAGTCGGAGCTCGGCGGACCGAGTCAGAACTCGGCGGACTGGGTCGGGAGCTCGCCACTCGGGAGACTTGGTCGGGAGACCGAGTCGGAAGCCCGAGAGGACCGGTCGGAGTTGCATGGAGGAAAGAGAAAAGTCTCTGTTCATTGGATGAAAAATATTCTTTTCTTGCATGGGAAAAGATGAAGAGCCACATGAAAAGATGTGCTCTTTATTGGGACGCCAAAGAGACACAGACCTTTTCATATTCATGGATGATTATAATAGAGGGCCTTGTGACTTTGGAAGAGGGCTTCTTCTTCTTCTTGCCTTAGCTTTTCCCCTTCCCTTCCTCTCTTCTTCCTCTCCTCCACTCTTGGCCGAAACCTTACTGTAAGGTTCTTGGCGTTTTCGAGCTACCTCAAGTTGCTAGCACAACTAAGGTAGTTCTCCCGAAGTTGAGAGATTGTGTTCGTGTGGATACGAATAGAGGCACGGACGTTTGAACGTGCAAGAGATCCGGCGCATCTTGGACGAGCGGGATAACCGAAGGACACGCTTCAAAGGTATAAACAGTAGATAAATCTATAAGATACATAGCTTTGTACGAGTTTTCTTTCGCATGGATCGCTCGTGGGTTCTTGTTTCCGCTGCGTTTTTATTGTTTTGTGCCGGGAGAACCCAACATCAGCATCCGCGTAGGCTGAACCTCGGTGATTGACCATCGACGTCAACTCCTTCCGGAACACTGACGATATTCAACGTCTTCTTCAATTGCATGATGAGAGGTGCGGCTTCCTTGGAATATTGGGCAGTCTTGATTACATGCATTGGGAATAAAAAATGTTGCATTTAGGAAACTTTAAGGGGCTAAAATGTAAATTTTCTTGGCTTAAGGGCACTGGTGAGAAAATTTGAACCTAGAGGGGTAAATTGCAAAAACGGAATTCCTTTTAAGGGTTGGTCTCCGCGGCCAATCGGGAACACGAACCATAGCTCGATCCCGATCATCTCTTCTTCCCTCTATTTCTTCTTCTCTCGTGCGATCGGAGCTTCGGCGACTTGTTTCCGTGCGGCGTCTAGGCGACACCGGAGGGTAACTTTTTCTTTCCTCTTGAGTCTGATCGAGGTCTTCAGTTTGCCTCTTCTCCATCAAGCGCAGATCGAGGTCTTCGGTTCCCCTCTTCTGATCGAGGTAACATTTTTTCTTCTCGGGCCTTGGTTTGAGGTGTGGAGGTGCTAGGGTTGATTTGCGATTTTGGGCTGGCAGATCTCTCTTCTTCTCCATCCGAGTGATTCAACTTTCATATGTTCGAATTTACAAAAGGTCATGAATCACCAACAATCGTGTTCAAAACGGTCGCGTTTCAAGACTTGTGAATATGACATGTATTCTTTGGTGTCACAAATTCACATAATGATCCTAATGTATTATACTAATCTCTCATATTCAATAACGTCTTATAAAGAAATGCCCCAGAGATTAATTTCACGGTTAATGAAACTCAATATAAGAAGGGGTA
The DNA here is from genome assembly GCA_024364735.1 of Boesenbergia rotunda. Lineage (NCBI taxonomy): Eukaryota > Viridiplantae > Streptophyta > Magnoliopsida > Zingiberales > Zingiberaceae > Boesenbergia > Boesenbergia rotunda. Next base: position 317,562 of record JAGFNQ010003955.1, on the reverse strand, counting down.
TTATCTAACAGATAGAATTTAACCGGAATATGCTACTTTCGTCAAGACTTTTCCTTGCCCGGAAGATCCCAAGAGAAGGTTAAGGAAAGATAAGATGTTGTAAGAAAAGATGTTGAACGAGCATTTAGGGTGCTCTAAGTTTGATGGACAATTGTCAAATGTACAACTCATTATTGGTATAGAAAAAAGTTAAAATATATTATGTTAGCATGCATTATTTTACACAACATGATTATGAAAGATGAGGCGATCATGTGACAAATTGATACAACGATGATGGTGACAAACCCGTACGTATAACTCGTACAAAGTTCAAACCGAGGATTTCAGAATTATCTTCGGAAAAATTCTGAATAACGTGACAATCACGTGCATCACTAAGTTTATGAGATTTAATTGAACATATATAGTCCCAATATAATAACTTTTTAATTAATATTTTATAATTTCATTTGATGTTTAATTTATATATTATTTTTTTAATTTAATACAGGTGTAAATTTTTAGATTCTACCTCTTCATTTCAAATTTATAATAATATTTTAATTTTAAATAAATAACACTTATAAAATAATAAAAAAATATTTACATAATAAATATATTTAAACGTATTATTATTATTTATTTTTAAATAATAATCATTTAATTTCACAAATGAAATTTAAATTATATTTATTTAATGTAATATAGAAATAAAAATGTATTAGAATAAATATATTAATATAATATCTATGTGAATACGTAGAACTCATAAATAATGAAAGTTAATGATGAAAATATTAATATAATATATACCTCATATGTGACATTGATAAAGTGATGATACTATACCATGAAAGGTTATAACTTATAATCATTATGGATCCTCCTAAAAAATGATTAATGAATTTTTTTAATCTTAGATGATTTGAATGGTCCCATGAAAATTTTTTATTGGCCACTAGAATAAATCAGAAAGTATTCATGGTGGACGATTTAGAAGTCCAGCATCCTAGAATTCGCGTCTTATTTCAAAATAAAAAATTCTAAGAATAGATCATAATTAAAAATCGAATCATGAATACTTAAAATAATAATTAATCGTTATTTTACTTATATCATAATCCCGGAGATAATATGGATCCTCCTAGAGAGGCGACGCATAATGTTGTATGTGACACACAAAAGCCAATTACCGGTCGGGCTGCCAGCTCAACCGAAAATAGTAATTGCTTCCTTTGGTCATTTTCACTTAACATTAAGGCTGCGTTTGGTAGGCTGTAATCCACCCTATAATGTAATCCAGATTACATTACAAGTTGGATTCGTTTGATTGGAATAACTTTAAAGTTGTAATGTAATGTAATCTCGATTACAAAAGAGGTTAATACTTTGTAATCTGGATTACAAACCAAAACCTCCGTAATCTGGATTACATTACGGCTTGTAAAGTTGTCGGTCGGGTGACGACCGTCGTCGGTCGCCGGCCGGTCGCCGGCCGGCCGGCTTGTAAAGTTGTCGGTCGCCGGCCGGCCGGCTTGTAAAGTTGTCGGTCGCCGGCCGGCCGCCGCCGGTCGTCGGCCGCCCGCCGCCGGTCGCCGGTCGCCGGCCAGCCGCCGCCGGTCGCCGGCCGCCGGTCGGCCGCCGGCCGGCCTCCGCCGGTCGCCGATCGACCGCCGGCCGGCCGTCGCCGGCCGGCCGCCGCCGGTCGCCGGCCGGCCGCCGCCGGTCGCCGGCCGGCGGTCCCCGGCCGGTCGGCGGCGGTCGTCGGTCAATCTAGATTACATTACCGGATGGATTACCCCTCACCAAACAAAGGAGGCGGCCGGTCGCCGGTCGCCGGTCGCCGGCCGGTCGCCGGTCGCCGGCCGACCGCCGCCGGTCGCCGGTCGGCTGCCGGCCGGCCGTCTCCGGTCACCGGCCAGTCGCCGGCCGGCCGGCCGCCGCCGGCCGCCGTCGGTCGCCGGCCGGCCGCCGCCGGTCGCCGGCCGGCCGCCGCCGGTCGCCGGCCGGCGGTCCCCGGCCGGTCGGCGGCGGTCGTCGGTCAATTTAGATTACATTACAGGATGGATTATCCCTCACCAAACAAAGGAATCCAACTTGTAATGGTTATCAAAGATTAAATACAACTCATTACCAAACATAACAATGTAATCAAGATTACATTACATTACATTATAAACTTGATTACATTACAGACCTGATTACATTACCCCCTATCAAACGTAGCCTAAATTGAAAACTGAGTGCATCGGATCTACACGACGTTCCTCATTTGAGTTTTATTTAAATATTGTCCACCAAAATTTCTTTGTTACGTGTCGAGTCGTGCTTGCCTGCCCCGTAAAACAAATTTCTAACTGCGATACCAGTTTGATGCATGCCTAACTACAAAAACCCTATTAACATTCCGGGTAGCTAGTTTCATTTTACCAGAAATAAATGATCTGTAATAATTTATAAAATTTGATATAAGTTGCATGCTGATGAATTAAGAATTCTAAAAAAAATCATACGTTAATATCCAACGTCTCATATACATAAAATAAATAAATAAGGTATATCGTATGTTGATCTCCAACGTTGTCTCATATGTACGAATAAAACCTCGTGCAAAATAAATGTCATGGGTGAAAAAAAAATCACTCGTTCCAATGCCCCAATAACAAAATGAGCACTATAGTTAATAATAAATAATTCGCTCATTTTTAATGTCGTCCAAATTCATCTAAGAATGGAAAAATAAATCATGCAGATTATTTGTTCCGGTAGTGACTAAGGTAAGCAATCTAAGGAGGCGTTTAATAAGTTTGTATTCTATTTTATTTTTTTAGAAAATATGATTTTTTAAAAAATATATTTGATTTGTATTTTTCAATTTTATTTTCAAGAAAAAGATATAACGTTTTCTGAAAAATTAGAGAATAAAAGAAAATTATTTTTCAGAAAATAAAAAAATATGATTTTTTAGAAAATAAAAATAAAAAATGGAGTAAATCAAACATCTCTAATATTGTCGAGATTTGATTTTTAAATTTTATGTGTTAATTATTAATTTATTATGTGAGGATAATAAATGAGCACCATTGATCTTTATGTTCTTGAATTATTGACACCTCGAATAAGCATTTATTATGCTATATAAATTTGTTTATAATAGTTTTCTAATATATATATATATATATATATATATATATATATTATAAATTTGTTTATAATATTTTTGCCACCACAAAAAATAGATATTCTAGGTGGCTTTAAATTAACAAAAAATAGATATTCTAGAAGGTAGATCGAGGAGATTAGATATCCAGTTGCTGTATTAGAAAACTTTAGATATTAAGTGGGTCCCAATCGCTTCTCCGCCTCGGAATTTGTCCGCGAATTCAAAACCTTCCGCACCCGCCGAAAGCTATTTCATTTTATTTTATTTTTATGCGTCGAAAACTATTTTTCGACGGCTCTGATTCACTTTGGCGGGAGATGCACGCGTAAGCCTCGGAACCGAAGCCGACTTCAATCGGGTACATATTTTTGGGTCACGGGTCGATTTTTTGAGACTATAAAACGGACGGTCGAGGTGGAGTGGACGTCATCCCCTAGAAGGCTTCCATCGTCTCCTTGTCGTCGCCGTGGGGATGAAGAAGGCTTGTGCGTTCGCCGCGTCCATCGCGGCCGCGTCTTCCGCCGCTGTCGCCACCGCAACGTCCGACCATCGCGACGTCGGCTCCATCCCTCCATCCAAAGAGGTACGCCCTCCTGATCACGAATAATGAACGACGAGATGATCTGGTTTGACCGTTTAATTGATGGTACGGATTTTGTCGATTAGGGTTCTGGATCGTCGAGGAAGAGAGATGCTGCGGGAGCGGGGTCCGGAAAGGGTGCCGGTGACAAATTCGCTCCGAGATTTGACGGGCTCAGGTTCATCGAGACCTTGGTGACGGCGCATCGATGATTTCCCCCCGTTTAGGGCTCTCTTCCCGGCGTTTGTTTTCTTTCTTTTTCATTGTCAGCGTGGGATTGCTACCAGTTTTGTTTCGAAGGAACGGTGATCCTTTTCCGTGGTTTATTTTTCTTCTCGAGTTCGATCCAGATGCTCATCGGCTTTAGGTTGCTAATTTTGTTTTATTTATGCTCCGTTACCGACTCCAAATTCTCGATAATCGATTGAATTTTTGGGGGCGAAAAAAAAAATCTTTCGGTATGATTGTGGCGAACAAGGGGAAATCATTACAGATTTGATTTCAGTAGGATGACTTGATATAAAAAGACTAATTCAAATTTCTATTTATTTGTTTTATTATTTTACCTCTCCAGTGTTAACAATTTTCATCTATTCAAGAGAATACAAGAACAATGAGATCAAGAACTGAACACCTTATTCAAGACGAAGACATCGATAAGTTTAGGAGAGGAAGGCAAAAGAAAAGACATTGTTCATTTGCCATAAATAATTTAACGAGACGATCACAAGTGCAGCAAGCACCTCAGAGCCTTCCCCTGTTCCAGCAGCTCGAACGCCTCGTTGATGTCTTCAAACGGCAGCTCATGGGTGATGAACCCATCCAGATTAATCTTATCTTCCTGCGCCACCCAAAAGATGTGAAATTAAATCAATCAAATCTTAAAAAAAACAAAAAATCATTAAAAAAAAATAGAGAAAACATCCGACCCCATTCCCATGCATGCACTTCTCTGCAAACGAAGGCAGCTGCGACTTGCCCTTGAAATCTCCGAAGATACTGGCGACCACCCTCCGGCCGTCGAAGAGCTCCATGGGGTGAAAAGGGAGCATTCTCGGGCCGGGATGGATGCCCAGCATCACAGTCAAACCCCATCCCTGCCCATTCCATTAACAATTGATTAAAAAAAGCACTCATCCCTTGTGAAATTTTCGAGGAGAATGCATACGTACGTCATGGGTTGATAGGAAAGCCTCGCGAAGAACGTCAAGGTTTCCGGCGCACTCAAAGCTGTAGTCTACGCCTCCTCCGGTCAACTCCCTTATCATCTGGTTTCTCAGTCGTCATCCATTAATTCATTTACTTTGAGATAGTTGACAGATTAACTCAACAATTCTATTTCCCTGCAATTACCTCATGTACCGGCTTGTCGAGATCTTTGGGGTTGACGAAGTCTGTCATGCCCATTTGCTTCCCTGAATGATCATAACAAAACTCAAAATGATCATTAATTTATTGTGAGATAACATTTAATCAGATGCTCATCTGCGTACTGACCTAGAACAAATTTATCTGGATTGATGTCGACGCCGATGATTTTGGAAGCTTTCCTGTACCTTGCTCCTTCAGCAACCTGCGTACATGTTCTTCCGATTAGAAAGACTTTAAAACAGATTTGAGGTTTCTGAAACGGAAAGGAAAGAGCGCAAGCAATGATTTGGGCAGTTTCTCACCGCAAGGCCGACGGCGCCGAGTCCAAAGACGGCGACGGTGGAGCCGCTGGTAACCTGAGCGGTGTTCCATGCTGCACCGACTCCTGTGCATTTGTGAGAAAAATAAGAAAATTATTAGAAAATTGAAAGTGGCCGACAAGAATTAATAGTCAATTCGACGAGCGCGACCAAATAATTTCTACGGAGCTTCGATCGAGAAGAAGGGGAAAAAATCTTAAACAGTGAATCCATTACCGGTGGAGATGCCGCAGCTGAGCAGGCACATGCGCTCGAGCGGCGCGGCCGGCGGGATCTTGGCGACGCAGGCGGAGTCGAGCACGGTGAACTCAGCGAAGGTCGATGTGTTGAGGAAGTGGTACACGGGGCGGCGGACGCCGGAGGCGCCGTCCAGAGCGGAGAAGCGCGTGCCGCCGTCGGCCACCATGACGCTCTTGAAGGGGTCCACACGGTAGCGGGCGCAGAGGTTGGTTTTGGGGTTGCGGCAGTGCGTGCAGTCTCCACACTCGCCGTTGAAGATCGGCACGACGTGGTCGCCGGAGCGCAGGTCCTCCACCCCTTCGCCCACGCTCTCCACCACACTGTTCGACGAAACGCCCGACTCAAATTAAAGCCAACACTTCCCTCTTCCAAATCGTCATCATAAAAAGATGTTAAATTCCTCACCCTGCTGCTTCGTGCCCAAGGATTCGAGGATAAACTCTTTGCAACTCATTCTGGAAGATCCCCCCCCCCCCCCCCCCCCTCCCCCCCCCCCCCAAAAAAAAAAAGGAACTGAAATCATTAAAAAAACAGAGGAAAATTAAAGATGAATGTGAAAAGGAAAAAAAAAAAAAGTTACCTCGCCCTTCCATGCGCTGAGATCGGTGTGGCAGATGGAAGTAAAGAGAATTTTGATGCGAACCTCGAGCTTCTGCGGAGGCTCGACATCAACCTTCTGGATCACGAAAGGTTCTCCAGGAGCCCACACGATGGCGGCTACAGAGCAAAAGATAAACGGGCACCAGAAGAGCTTTTGGGCATGGAAAAAAAGAGGAGAAACTATAGGGAAAACATGAGCCTTATTCTTGCTTACCTTTGCACGTGATGACTTTTCCGGAGGCGGCGCCGGCGACGGAGAAGCCATTAGATTCTGAAGCCATTAGCCGACGACTATGTGCGTCAAAATGCTTGATTTTTTAGATGGATATAAAGAATATGTTTGGAGGTAGTGTGTTAAATCGGCAAGCAATAAATTAGTCTGCCAATTCTGGTGGCACGCCAAATCTAATTGGCCAACTGCTACTGAAATTTAATGGATGCCCCTTTTACTAAAATGGAAAAGGGGAAAATAACAAAGCTATCCAAAATTTGTTTTAGCCAAATTCATTGGAAGAGGAAGTCAACAGATAAACTTCATAAGCCATCCACAAGTTCATGCCACGACGATCACAGGCGCAGCATGCATCTCAGAGTCTTCCCCTGTTCCAGCCATAATTTGTAAAATCGCGATCCTGGATCGTAGGATCGTACGATCCTACGATCCTGGACCACAAAACGATCCAGAATCGTGCAGAATCGTTTTTTGTAGCAGGATCGCAGCAGGATCGGTAGGATCGGACAGGATCGGACAGGATCGTATAGGATCGGACAGGATCGGAACAGGATCGATGAAAGCTTTAAGAGGTCATAACTTTTGACTCGGATTGAACCACGTGACCTATAATATATCAAATTGAAACTCGTTCAAAGATCTACAAGTTAGTTTTAAGATTGAATCCCAAAAAAATATTATTTAAAGCCTTTTCAGAGGCCCAGAAGATTATTAATCTTTATTATTATTTATTTTATTTTTTACATCGTTAGTGTTAGTGTTTTAAGATTATTTAAATATCTATTTAATTATTTTTTAGTTAGTTTTTGATTAATAATATTATGTTATATCTTTTTTCTAAAATGATGAGTCTTTAGATGTCTATTATCTAATAGGTTGACAATTAAATTGGATCATCTTGTAATAAATAGAATAATCTTGAAGTTAAACGTGATTATTTTCATTATAGTGTTAATAAAAATTGTATATTTTTTCATTTTAAGGATTTTTGATAGGATCGTACGATTTTACGATCCGATCCTGACCGATCCGATCCTGACCCCAAATCGATTCTGTGTAAAATCGCGATTCTACGAACCTTGGAATAACTCAAATGCCTTGTTTATCTCCTGAAATGGTAGCTCATGGGTGGTGAATCCTTCCAGATTAATCTTATCCCTCTGCAAGCACCGCCGAAAAGATGAGGAATCTACTGAGAGACAATAATTTATTTTGTCGGCTCAACAACTCTGCAAACGAAGGTAGATGCGACTTGCCCTTGAAGTCTCCAAAGATACTGGCGACCAACCGCCGGCCGGCGAAGACCTCCGGGGGGCATCCCTGCTCATACCACCAACAACAAAATTACTCGTCGAACAAAGTAAGCTGAAGTCAACGCCTCCTCCATTCAACTTCCTTATCTCCTGCTAATTAAGTTCCTCTTCCAAACACGAGTCAAAATGATATTTTTCTTCAATCATTTAATAATGAGGAAGATTTGATCTTGGTTAAAGAGGGGGAAGTTGTAGGAAACATGAGCAGCTTTCTTGCTTATCTATGCACGTGTTGACCTTCCAGCAGTGCCGGAAGCAGATTCAGAAGCCATCGTCGCCTGAAACACAGACCCTGGGTGCTATGCCAGGACAGACGAGTTATACATAGACAGAGACACTCTCATTTTTAAATTATCTACCTTTTATGTATTTTTAAAATATCTTCAATTTAATATATAATTATAAATTTTTTGTTATCTTCTAGATAACGTACATTAATGATACATCCGACAGTATCAAAATTTGGTCAACAAATTAAAAATAAAAATAAAAATCTAAATCTAATTTTAGAGTTGGCAAGTAAACGGGGAGATCGTTAACTCCATGATCATATACATTTAGGCTGCGTTTGGTAAGGTGTAATCCATCCTGTAATATAATCAAATATAAGTTAGATTCCTTTGTTTGGAATAACTTTAAAATTGTAATGTAATATAATCTCGATTACAAAAGAGGTTGATGATTTGTAATCCGGATTACAAAACAAAACCTATGTAATCTGGATTACATTACAGCTTGTAAAGTCGTCGGTCGGGCGGCGACGGTCGTCGGTCACCGGCGGTTCGCCGATCACCGGCCGGCCGTCGGCCGATCGCCGCCGGCCGTCGGCCGGTCGCCGCCGGCCGTCGGCCGGTCGCCGCCGGTCGCCGGCCGATCGTCGCCGGCCGGTCGCCACCGGTCGCCGCCGGTCGCCGGTCGCCAGTAGTCGGCCGATCGCCGCCGGTCGCAGCCGGTCTCCGGCCGGCCGTCCCTGGCCGGCGGTCGCCGGTCGCCGGTCGCCGGCCGGTCGTCGTCGGCCGCCGGTGCCGGTCGGTCGTCGTCGGGCGCCGTTGCCGGCCGGCCGGTCGATGGTCACGGCCGGTCGGCGGCGGTCATCGATCGTCAATCTTGATTATATTACAGGATGGATTACCCCTCACTAAACAAAGGAATCCAACTTGTAATGGTTATCAAAGATTACATACAACTCATTACCAAATATAACAATGTAATCAAGATTACATTACATTACATTACAAACTTGATTATATTACAGACCCGATTACATTACCTCCTACCAAACGTAGCCTTAACTATTTTTTGGCATTAAAAATGGTAGCTGCAAAAAGTATGTATTTATTTTTGTATTTTTAATTTGTGATGGCTGGGATCTACAGATTTGCATATTTTCATAATAGGGTAATACTAGTCTCCGTAATTTACCTCTTCCGTGTTGGCTCTTAGACGGATTGGCGGAGGTGCTGAGGACGAGCGAATCACCTTTTGCCAACATAATAGGGTAATATTATCCACTTTGGACTTAAAACCTTATAATTTTATTCTGGTGGTCTTTCTAAAATGTCTCATGCCAATAAAAATACTTTTCATCCTTTTAAACCCATGATCTTTTCTATTTCTAACCAATGTAGAACTTTGATTGATCCCTAATAATTCTCCTATTAAAAGAAGGAACACGATTAGTCTGAACCTCTCTACAAATACCCGGGCACTCTTGACTGCTTCGTGTTTCTTCACGAGAATTTGATTACTTTTTGACTTACTTCGAGCCTCCGGGCCTCCCCACGAGCTTCCAACTTGCTCCGGGCCTTTGAGCTTCTTCTCGAGCATCTGGTCACCTTTTCGACTTGTTCCGGATCTCTCCGCGAGCATTCGGTCATCCTTTGACCTACTCTGGGTCTCCCTGCGAATATCCGACCTGCTCTATGCCTCTGGGCTTCCCTGTGAGCATCCGCATCAAGTCACCTTTTGACTTGTAGATGTTATCTGCTATCTTTTATCATTTCATTACTATCAGAGCTCCCTTGCAGACCTCATCACCTCATTCACTGATTTATAATTACAACCAATACAATCCAATATGCCCAGTGAGATCAAATTATTCCTTAGATCTGGTATGTATCTAATATTATATAAAATTCTGATTACACCATCAAACATCTTGATTATGATGTTCCCTATGCCAATGATTTTGCATGATGCATCGGTTCCCATCAATATATAGTGTCTAAGATCCATGCATTCGTCAGTTGCTCCGAACTCGACATAACTGATAACATATCTCTATCACTGTTCTCTAAATTTTATTCAATTATGTTTGCAGACTTTGTCGAATTATCTTTGTTCTCTGCAACACGTTTCTTTATCTTTGGACAATCTCTCTTTATATGATCTTTGTCTCTACACTTGTAGCACGTGATTATCTTCTTCCTTCTCGACTTAGAACATGCCTTGTTGTCGCTGCTTGATTTTATACCGAGTTTTGCTTCGATCACGCTCTTGGTTACTATTCGCCACAAGTTCTCCTACTTGAGAAACTTTGTCACTTGTTTTCTTCCTCTATTGAAAGTCTAATAAAACACCTGTGACCTCCTCTAATTTGAGAGTTTTTTTTCCACATCAGAGTAGTAACCAAATTCTCGTATGCAAAAGATGAAGGTAGATAATTCAGCAACATCAACACATCAACACATTGTCTTTGTCCTAGAACATCACATCAACCCACTTCATATTGCTTATAATCTAGTTGAATATGTTGATGTACTGGCTTAGAACGGGATTTTTTTGTCATTTTTAGCCCGAATAATTTATGTTTGAGATAACACTTGTTTGTCAATAATTTTGACATTACCCGCTTTCTATCTTTTGCCAAACTACTACTGGTACTCCTCGTCCATGACATGGTATATTACATCATATGTAAAGACAAAGTGATTATTGTCATGACCTTCACCTAAAGTTCTTCCCAACTTGATTTCTGTATGCTCTTCGATTTCCTGTCTTCTAGCGTTATCGTGATGTTTTATTGCACCAACAAGTCTTTGACCCTTCTCTACCATAATTCGAAGTTTCGGTTCCACCAAACTTCACCAGATCATACTTCACAGAAGACGTTTCTCACATGTTGAAAAATCTACCAAAACCTCACTTTGATACCACTTGTTAGAGCCCTAAGAATTTATATATCTCCGCAATGATATAATATTGTTCACTTTAGGCCTAAGCCCTCATAATCTTGCTCTTGGGCACTACCAAAATATTTCATGCCAAAGAAAGTACTTTCCATCATTTTAGACTTGTGATATTTTTTATTTCTAACTAATGTGGGACCTTGATTGATCCCCAACAACGACGATAAAATATTTTTAATATTGTAATAACCATTTGTGGTCTATACAATAATTGTTTTGTTTTATATATACTTTTTAAAAATAATTTAGATATTTAGATTTTGTAACAACGATTACTTTCACCTTCATAATTCATCCCAAATTATACGAAAGAAGATAAATTATAAAGTTAACTTATAGCGAACCCCCAAATTATTAGAGGGCGAGAGAAATTTTTTTCTTAAAGCATGTGTTCATCAAAAATTAATCTCTATCCTATTATAATACATCTGTCATCCTCTAGTCAACTGAGCACTCTCATGAGTATAAATATTCAAATTTTACTCAAGGTAGACAAGACCTATATATATTCATTGAGACAAGACCTATATATATTCATTGAGAGAATGATAATGATAGAGCTTATAGCAAACATTTTGAACGGAGTTTCAAAGTAAACAAAAAATGATGAAGTATATAATAGTCGAATCTGTGGTGATTGATCTGGTCCCATGAAAGTTTTTTACCGACTATTATGGTAAATCAGAAAATGTTCATAGTGAGCGATTTATAAGCCCAACATTCTATGATTGCCCATCTTATTTGGAGGGGTTTTTTTTTTTTTACAAAATATCCCTTAGCTGGTGATCGAACCATGGGTGTTTGGACTATAACTTGACGCCCTTCAACTATATCATAATTAAAAGTAAATAATAAAAAATAATTAACGAGGTTGAGTAACGTTAAACCTCGGACGATCAACCCAGCCCCATGAAAATTTCCCACCGACTGTCAGGGTAAATATGAAAGTGCTTGCGGCGGATGTCCAGAAGTCCAATGTCTCAGGGTTCACGTCCTATTTGTAGAAAAAAATATACCGTAGCTGAGAATTGAATAGCAGATGTTTAAGATGATGATTAATCGCCCTTCTAAGATGATGATTAATTGTCCTTGTATTGTACCGTAGCCGGGGGCATAATTTGAAATAAATAAGAAAGTTGTGCACGAGTGAAGGAGATTGGAAAGGATCGTCATAATAAATAATTAAATTTAATATTCTAAAACATTAGGTGATAAATAATTAAATTTAATATTCTAAAACGTTAGGTGAAAAAGGGGATTTGTTTATTTTATATTATTTATTTATTTGAATGAAATTAAAAGCGAAAATAATTAAATTTATTTAGCTTATGTTCATTAATTTTTACTGGAACGAAATCAAAGTAAAACAAATAATTTTTTTTTTCATTTTCGTTCACTATTTTAATATAGAATTTATTTCCTTATTTTTCCCTCTATCAAATGAAACTAACATATAAAAGTAATGGAGTTAAATATTTTTGTCGGGTATCGCCGTAATTATTATCTCGCCGTATTCACTGTCGAATATGGCGAAATTGTAATGCGGCGATTCCGTCCAATTCACTATTATCCCAGGATATCATTTGATTCGGGACGACGATAAAAAATTATCGATAGTGTCCGATCGTCGATTGGACGACTCACCGACCATCGCCGACGAATATGTGACAGACGAGACAGGGATCCTCTGTCCAGAGGATCCCCGTCTGATCTTTTATGTATGTTATTTTCAATTACTTCTATCATTATTTATATTTAGGTTCTTTTAATTTATTAATCACCCATAATACATACTATTTAAATTAAAGCTTCCAACTTCTCTAACACCAACTACAAAAAAACAAAAAACAAGCATCTAAAATCAATGTCAATTTGTTCAAAAACTACAATCAATTTTCATATAATAGGCCCGAGAATATTATTATATAATATTACTATTAACATAAATATGTGGAATGGGAAACAATAAGATATATTAATTAAATTTACATTTTAAAAATGTATATTCAAAACTTTTTCAGAAAAATATTACTCAAACTATAGCATTGTAGAGTGTTTAAAGAACAGAGGAACATTTCTACTGACCTCATACAACTGGGAATGAAACAGATGATAAAGCAAAAAAATTATTACAAAAGCAAAAAAGTTATATGAAGAATCAATTTCAGACTGTGTAGAGTGTTTAAAGAACTTATGGACAATTGTTATATTTAGCCTATATATATATTTTCAAATCAAATTCTAGATTGTAGAAACATGATTTTACCTGCCAAAACACAAATGACATAGATGAGAAGAAGTGAATGTATGCATCAGATAGGTTACGAGCATTATTACTGTTTGTGCAAGGATGAGCTTCCTTCTTGTCTAAATTTAAATCATTTAATTTAAACATGCAAATATTCCACAAGCCAACCTCATAATTAAGACAAAATTACCAAGCAATTAATTAGAAAACGAAGCATAATGAGATTACAGGAATTTGTATTCTTCAAAGCATGGCATATGCCACATTAAAAGATTAGAACAGATAAGTCACTGATGTGCCAGTTATAAAGTATTGCAGCAAAATGTAGTAAGTAATATGATCTTATATTGCTTAGCAGTCCCTGCAAAGATGTGCTCAACTTTGCTTTCATGCCCCAACTTTAGGAACACCTGATACCAATTTTCTTCATCAGATTTAATGAGAACATGCATTACAAATATGGATTACTAGTGAAACTTGAACCACATCCTCTCAAGTTGATATACTACTAGTGAAATTTACATCATTGGATAAATCAAACCTGAAGAAGCACAAAACTAATGTAGTGAAAATCACATGTTATCATTCAGTAGTACCATCAAAGGAATTGTCTCAGGTGCAATAGATAAGAGAGATAGTCAGCATCAAATATTCATTTATAAAAAAAGCAGATCCACAAGTGAATTTACACATTCTAATAAGGGTGACAAACAAATTCAACAGATGATATAAAAGGTAAACTTGTTACTTAATGCACTATATAATGTGTTATGTGGTTGATGATGGTTTCACACTCCACATGTTGGTATAAGAGAGGCAACAACTATGTGATGTTCAAACACTTGTGAATGGATAAATTCGGTGAGATATTAAACACATCCTATTTTATGTGCCAAAAAAATATCAGCGAAAACATTAAACAAGAACAACTCCAAGTAAAACTTCAAGAATTATACATATAAACACATCAAACAAGGCATAACAGCGCGAGCATTTTACTAAAGAGGATCGACCAATCCATTAACCAAAAAAATTGAATGATCACTACAATCACAAAATCCCATCAAACAGTTTGGTAAAAATATCTGAATAAACAAAAAAAAAAGAAGATGATCAATAACTACTCGCAGCAGTCTCCAAACTGTTTGAGGAGAAGTAAAATCTTGCACAGTTTACAAAATTCAATGGAATTGGAAATGTGAAAAGGAAGATTCGAATGACCTCGGCAAAGTTCAGCAATCGTAAAGCTTAGCGGTAGGCCACTTCATTTTCCACAACCTTGTTTTCCTATGTTCAACTAGCTCCAGATCTGTAAAGACGCCATTCTGCTTGTTCTACAATGAAAAACCCCTAGACTCCAGCAATCTCGTTTGCTCTAGGCTTTGAGTTTTTGGAATTCAAACCATATCTCATAATGATTGAACAGCAAGCTGTCGTGCGTATGCTTCTCGACGTATTCCAAACCTAAATGTGTGAGCCTCTTCGTGCACTCCTCGCCGCCTAATCGGGAACAGAATTTGATATTGTGAGAAATAAAGATCCGACCTTTATCAGGTTTTAGCTTGCTAGATAATCTCTCAAGCCCAACCCACACCAGAGCGTCGGGGATGTGAAGGAACACTGCGCTTGCATAAATAAGATCATAGAGAACGTCAGATCCGAATCTATCGAACACCATGTCGTCTCCCCGGACAATCAGAGGCCGCTTGTGGAGGAGACCCTGAGAAGGGAGCTCGTACCGGAGCGCGGCCATGAGAGAGACTTCATCGCGCTCGAGGCAGTGGAATCGCGCTACCTCGAGGTAACGGATGAAATGGAGGCCAACGCGGAGCGTGCCGCACCCGATCTCAAGGACCCTATCGGATGGCTTGAGCTCAACAGCCGAGGCTAGAAACTCAAAGACGTCGCGGCCGCCGGCCCAAGGTTCCCCGTAATTGCTGTGGTGCTCCTCCACCAAGAGCTCTCCGGGACAAGGAAGGGCAGTGTGATTGCTACCCTCATCGCCCTCGTAGTGGGAGATACCCTTGAACCTGCACAACGTGAATCGAGATCAGATTTTTTATTTTGGTCATCCCCAAAAGACTTGTAGAACCAACCGGCCGAGGTCCTCGAGCTGCTGGGCGCGGGTGCGAGGATTGATGCCCTTGCGGAGGGAATGCCAGGTAGAGGTCGAGGAGGAAGGCTCTTGGATGGAGTTACGGGCGAGCTGTGATTTGAGCCAGTCGATGTCGTCGGAGGAAGGGGATACGGGATCGGAAGATCCGGTGGTGCCGGCGGCGGAGGGAGGGCAGGATAGGGAGGCGGAGGGTCGAGGGGAAAGGGAGGGAAGAAGGAGAAAGAGGAGTAGGGCAGCGGCGGCGGTGAGGAGGAGAACGGAAGCGGGAACTGTGATGCGTCTGGACGGGTAAATTGCCATGGGATCGCGAGACGGGGACTCCCCAAAGGTGACGGCGTTTGGGGGCGGACTTGAAACGAAAGGTTGGGCCCGGGGCTAAACCTACGTCAGATCCAATCCGATTTGTCGATCGTGTAGGATCAGTGGGTTCGGCCCATGGGCCGTACAAATCACAACCCACATATGACGTTTATCTGAAAATTTTGAAATATAGAAAATATTTTTTTAAATAGAAAAATTCTAAAAAAATTATTATATATATATAAATTTATTTATTTTTAAAAATAAAATTGGCCGGCTGGGCCCATCCGGCCCGGGTAATTATACTAGTTAAAAATGTTGATTTTACTTTTTTTAAAAAATCATTTTTTCAGTTATTTTTCAATTATTTCTGTAATGTAATTAGACGCGACCAAACGCCCAGTCGCACGTCATCGGCTCAGCCCATCTGTAATCCCTAATTCTGTCTCCCTCCTCTTTCCCCCCACTGATCGCTCCCAAGTATCACTCACGACGGCCGTCGACCTGCGACGGCGGACGGTAGGCGGAGCTCCCATGGTATTTGCTTTCTTCGCTTCTCCTTCCTCGCTCTTCCTTCTCTCCACTCTTCTTCAGATTTTCCTTTCTGCTCGTTCTCCCAAATGAAAATGTGAAAAAACTCGAAACATTCTTTGTCGTTCTATTAAAAGAATATGAACCTTTCTGTCCTCCTCTAAGTTCTCTTGGCTGAATTGCACCATCTTTATTTTCTTTAATCGTCAAGCCCCTTCTCTCCCGTGCGTATTGTTTTTGCCGTATCTATTTTCGTGCTCTTTGAAAGTCCTTGTTGGTCATCTAAGTTTATGTTGGTCTTTGAAAGCAAAATGAGTTGAAGTCTACCTCATATAAGAATGGAGTAACAGTGATTTCAGTTCAGTTAGATTATGTTGCATTATGAACACTGAAAAAAGTGCTTTTGTTGCATTATGCTTGACAGTCTTGTGGATAGATAAAATAGTTGAATACATTACTAGGAGATCCTGTTCCGAGGTTTAAATGATCGTTTGGTGCAAGGGCATTATTTTTTTTACTGGAACGGTATAGTTTAGGTATTGTGCCATGCTAGCACTTGACACACTTTAATATGTATTAAAGCATACTGAGATGACTTCTGACTTATTTAGTTCACATCTCCTTAACTCTAGCTTTCCAGCCTTTGATTATTAAAATATAATTATTCTATGCTGTTAGCTTATAATTTAGAATTAATATTAACTATACTATTCATAATTGTACCTCTTGTTAATAACCAAAATCCTTTAGTAATGTGTCTGATTAATGTTTGATGATATATGTTAGTAATTAATAAGTTAAATAAACCTATTAAGTTAATGTATATCAATTAAATTAGTAGGTCAATAGTATCACTTATTTAAGTTTAATAAATTTTATCTTATAAATCAATTACTTAGTAAGTTATTAACTAAATTATTTATGAAATTTATAAACTATTAATCAATAACTTTATAACAATTAGTAGTAATATAACTTAAAATTAATTAAATCATTATACTTTATAACCTAACTTTAATTTGGAAAGTACCAAGATAATGTACATTTAATTAAATTAACAAATTTGAAAAACTTTATCTTATTACCGCTAAAACTTAAATCAGTGTATGAGGGTTGTAAATGAATCAAACATTCGTGAACAAGTTTGCTGTTTGGCACTTTGGCTTGGTAAGAACTTGTTTATGTTCGTTAAATATACACAAGATCAATTAAATGAACAAACTTGAACGCATGTGTTCAGCTCGTTAGTGTTCGTCAATATGTTTGTGAACAACGTTCATGAATGCCAACTTGCTAAATAGATAAAGAAACTTTCAAAATAAACAAACAAATTTATATTATCAAGCTCATTAACTAATCAAACAAGCTTAAAATATAAAAGTTTTCAACAATCAAACAAGCTTGAATTGAGAGCTTGATAACATCTAAATGAGCCAAGCTCAAACCAAGCTCAAGCTCATAAAAAAGAAACCAAGCTAAGCTTGAACAATCATTTTAACGGCTTGGTTTGTTTTAGGCTCAGCTCGGCTTGACTTGGTTGCCTTATCAAACAAGCTTGAACGCCACAAAGCTTGGCTCGGTTTGGCTTGTTTATAGCCCTACGGCTATAAGTCATAGTATGACTTATAGGTTAATTAAATTACTTCATTAGTTTGTTATATAACCTACCCTCCCACCCATGCCAACCCCCTAGGTGAACACTCCTGCCCCTCTGTGCAGCTGTGCTACATGGATCACCTTCACTTGATTAGGTGAAATGTGTGTTTCTTTGCTCTTTTCTGACTCTATCTGCCACTTCCTCGCATTCTCATTTGAGTATGTTTTCTCTTCTTCTCCTTCTCTTGTTTAATACACTATTTTGTTTTCTGTTTGTTGAATTCTTTGCATCTTGGCCAATGCTGGGCAAGACATGACAAATCGCCATTGATTTTAGGCGATAATGTGTTGGTATTGGTGGCAGACCACAAAAATCCTATGTTGGTACAGTATTTATTCATGTCAACAATGTGGAAAGATATTTTTTGCTCATGGCAACCAAAAATAGTGTGATCTTTAAAAGTGTGTTTGTTGAAAGAAATCTAATGTCTTGCTTCAAGATAAAAGTTTGAAAGGTGTAGGCAAATGAAAGATGGATTGCTGAATCTATAATATATTTAGGGTATGCAACAAAATTTCCTCTGCTATTGAAAATTTAAGATGTGCCATAGGTTGTGAAATACGAATTTATGCAAAAAAAAAAAAATGCACATATAGAGGACTTAATATGGAGGAGGAGCAACATAAAGAGTATTTATGTCCATGGTTAATAGAAAAAGCAATCCTTTTGTTTTGGTGTTTGGAGTTGGCCAAAAATACTAGGGAACAAACATCAAGGTCTTGAACATATAAGTCGAGAATCTATTCCCTCTGCTTCATATGAAATTCTCCTGTCATATTTATCATTTTTTGTCTTCTTGTCTCATTTCGTTGAAGTCACATTTTCATATGTTTTCCCACATCTAAGTACTTGATGCTGGTTGTATAATAGAGATTTTGAATTTCTTGATACCTTGCAGCATAATGCAGATAATTTGATGTTGACCAAACTTTGAGGTCATTCTTTTCATCATTACATAATGTATGAATCTTGTGAGTGCATAACTATTATTCAACTGATTATTCTTTTATTGTGTTTTATGGAGAAAAAAAATATTTGGGCATATTGTTGCATTAATTTATACGTGTATTAAAATTCTTTTTATTGCTTGTTCATTTTAGGAGGGAAGCTGCCTATAGCATCATGTACAGATAAAACTACTTAAATCCTGGATAGCCTATTTATTGTGCATGGATGAATGCTGCTCACAATAGGTTGTCACTGCACTTATTCTGTGAGATTGTTGAAGGCGGTGAAAACTTGTAGTTGGTCTCTTATCTTTTGAAATGCCAGGCTTACCTTTGGCCGTTCGAGATACCACGTAAGCCTAACTCTAAAAAAAAGATATTGATAATAACCATAATAGATTCTTGCCAACCTATAAGCTTGATTTTTAATTTTTATGCTTCACGTATGGTAATCACTTTTGTAGGAATCATGGTTGCAGTTGTAGCCAATCAAGGACTAACCAAATTTGCCGTCAGCAATCTCGTGTTCGTTTGACTGCAGAAGAGCAAATTGCAGCAGAAGAAAGTCTTTCTGTATACTGTAAACCAGTCGAACTTTACAATATACTTCAACGTAGGGCAATACAAAATGTAAGTGTATGTACATTGTTTTGTTGTTGTTAAGTTGGACTTTGTGGATAAATTCTTTAGTGTAGATGTATATTCTAAAATAGGTTAACCCGTTATTATGAAAAAAAAATTCAAATACTAACTGTTTTTCCATTGTATTCAGCCTTCATTTCTGCACAGATCTTTGCTGTACAAAATACAGGCAAAGCACAAAAGGAGGTTCTTACTCTCTGATATAGTAATTTCTCTTTTAGGTGTAGCCATGTGTTTTTGTAATCATTCATACTACTGCTGGATGTGGTTTCCTTCCAATCTTCTATAGACTAGTTGTTCATTTGATGTTTGAACTAAAAAAATATTCTTCTTAATTGTTTCTATAACAAATGAAAAACTAATTTTGCCACACTGTTTGATTGAACATTCCATTTCCATCCTGATTTAAAACGCAAACTTCATTTCCTATGAATATAGATTGGGCTTTTGTTAAATTTTATTGTCTTTTTTTTAAAAAAACTTTTTCTCTTTTCCATTGGCATCACACATCTGAACTTCTCTTGGAATGGACATCCATAGCAGTAAATTTTTAACATCACCATTCAGTTTATTTATTGCATTTGAGATTTGATATGGTGCTTAAGTGGTTGAAACATATTTTAATTTACTCTTCTTATCATTTACTGACTCAGATTTCTTCTCATGTAGAATACAAATAACCATTTCTCTGATTGGAAGTCTGAATGCTGAGGTAGAGCCACAATGTGTGTTTCCACTCTATGTACTATTTGCTAGGCCTATTGCTGATACTTTAGTTGCGGAGGTATATGAGTTTCTTACTCTGTTGTGAGGTTGTGTTTTTTATATGTTAAATACTGAATTCTTCCTGCTATCATGGTCAGCAGCACAGTGCAATGTACCGACTTGGTCATCCTCGTGTGATAACTAATTTTGCTGAGTTTGGGAACAAAGACAAAGCTGAAGCTACCTTTCTGATTCCAGAGATTAAGAAGCTGACAACTGATGCAAGAGTTACCAATCTTGATATTATCATTATCAGCATGGGTTAGTATTGCTTATTTCATGCATGCATTTATCCTTTTGTTTTCTTTGTTATTTGACTGATATACATTCAATCTATCAAGATTTGAGCTGCTTCGAATGATGCGTTTTATCTTTCAGGGGAATCAAACGGTGGTTCTGGTGAATATCTTTCATCGAGAAAACATGAAGAATGGCCCTCTTTTCTCAGTAAGTCATACTTAATTGTGAGATTGTATGATTCTTGCTTTTTCAAGAATAATGTGTGGCATTGTTCTCATGCGGATTAGTTGTGTTGACTTAATGATTCAACATTCTTATTAAGTTGATTGATGTTTGAACAAGTAATTTTAGATGTCTATAACAATACTACTCAACCCTCATTCTACAATAAAGTTCCAAAATAATCAGTGATGAAAGTTTAGGTTGATTCCTTGTGAACTCGGCGTCTAGCAGGAGTTTTCATCAGACAATACGACAGAGTGTGATGATGATATTAATTTCTAGAACTGAAAAAAGAGTGTCGCAGGCGGATGATACTGTATGTAAATGAATAGAGCATTCAATTACTCAAGGTTTTTTGATATGTCCAGTTTGTCTGATCTTTTAAAAACTAAATTGAAGGATTCAAGGTGTCTTAATGTTTTATAGTCTATCATAATTACTTTCTGAGACTTTGTTAGATTCTCTTTTCTATTGCTTTCTGAAACATGAGGCAACCAATCATATTAAGTTCTCCTTATCTTGCATTCTTCATTACTTTATCAAAATTTGATTTTGTCCATATTATTAAAATTTCATCTTTTCCTATAATTTCTTAAATTCAAAGCAATTTAGACTATCAAATTGATCTTGTGAATTTTTGCCTTAGGCTGTTGACATTTTAATATCATTCTATTTTGGAAGCATTGGTGACTTACCAACATGATTTACTACCCTTCCATATTTAGAAATTGATTTTGATTCCTTTTATATGTTGGAACTAACTTGTAATCAGCCAATTCCAAGCATTATCACTTAAATAGTAACAAAAGCTATCAAGGAATCATCTGCTAATCTTCTCTTTTTCTTTCAAGAGATACAAATTCGAAGATGTAGCTAAGCAGGCTTAGCACCATAGGAAGGAGTATCTCTCTGCTTTATGAAGACACTGAATCATCCTGATGCCTGTAATCGGGAGCCTAATGCTTGCATATGAGATAACCTCGGAGGGAAAAAATTGCCTAAGCATACTTGCTTAGTTCACCAAGTTAGTTAAAGACAATTTCAATGTGATTAAACTCATTATCATTCCTGTGGATGAAGTAGCAAAGATAGGATCCACTTCAATCAGTACCAAAGAAACCGTGTCAGACTAGGTGGTACAGTGACATTTACAGTATCAGCTGGTGGTTGGAATGATATGTTTGGTTGTGCTGACTGTCATCGATTGACACTTGAAATTATGCTTCAAATGACTCTTTAAAGGGATAATGTGGCACCTTTAATCTCTTATTTATCAAGATTGAGAGCACTTCGTATGAAAAGATAATCTAAACTGATGAAAGTTCTCTTAGTAAAAGGAAAGTTGAAATGAGAAAAAGAAAACCGTCCTGAGAAAGAATCTGCTCACTTTCTTTCAATGTAAATGCCAAATTTTCAGGAGCTGATAGAGAACTGCTTGTTCCTCTTAAATCCTCTATTCCTCATTTCTATGTTACTTTTTGTAGTTGGACTTCTTCAAAAGTGGATAAACACTGGACAAAGTGTGATATTGATTGCATAGATATCAATTCCTGTTATTGTTTTCTAAGTGCAAGATATCTCTATTTGAACATAAAGCAGTTAAATGTTGTTTCCTGTTCTGCTTTCAGAACGTGAAGGAAAGTGTCTCTGGGGAAAAATAGCAGTTAATTCACTTTGTTCATCGTTGGAGAAATGTGTGACTTTGAGCTTAGGGCATCGAATGGATATGCGTTCAGCTGTTACTATGAAACCAAGCATTCTGCAGGTATGCAAAACATGACACAGTTCGTGAAAGTTTGTTGGGTGAATTAGGTAATGTGCTTGTCTGATTAAGGTAGTGATTGAAATAATAGAAAACTTTCAAAATATCAAAGCTTTTAAGACTTACAGAATATTGTAAAATTTTCTTGAAGGGATTTTAAGAAGAATTTCTTATATTAATAATTAATCCCAATTATACATCTGTTTTTGTAATATTTTTTCTGTAAAATTTTTATATTTCTTAGTCATAATATTAATATTTTTGTTTAGCATTGAGTTTATTCTAACATAAAAAATCATTAGCTTGAGCTTGTAATGGACCACACATGCATCTCACACTAGGCATAGTAATATTCTGACGACTCATGCCATTTTGAGCATAAATCGCCTTATTGGTTTCTTCCAGAGATTAAAATATTACGTTGTTTCAGTTGGCAACTGACGTATTGTTATGTTGTCTGATCAAAATCAACACAGACTTGAAATGACGAAGATGTCAAGAGCATCAACATCTTGTTCCATCTTCTAGCTGTTTTGACTAGTGTTTCAGTCTTTGTTTTCCTTGTTGAGATGAGGCATTAGACTTAATTCTCTTTTCCTAGTTGTTTCTTTCTTTGAGATGAGACACAGTAGGTCAGTAGCTGCAGGTCAACAACATGCCACTTTTCTTCTCTAAGATGGGATACAACAAAGACAGGTCGCTAACATGCCAATTTTCTCCTTTGAGACGGGACACAAAAACAACAGGTTGATTACATATGATTCTTCTCCTCAACATCTTCCTCTTTGGGAAACAATATGGGTGAGTGTAAAAAAGGCAAGTCTCCCTGCTTCTTCTACTAACCAACATCAGTTGTGCATCAATGGCAGCCTTTTTTTTTCATGCCAAGTCCAAGCATAACCAGTCAACACCTCAAGGGAGGGCAAGGGATAGGGGGTGGGATGAAATATTAAAATCTCATGACTTTGTTATTATTTTTTTTAATTCGTACATGATTGCCGCAAGAGGGAGGTATGATTTCATGCTCTTCTAAGTCTCACCTTGTTCCTCTCCCTTTCTTGATAAGTTCAAGTCATCTTTTTACCTACTCACTCTTCCTTCAGGTTTGTCAATTTTCATTCCTGTTGTATGAATTCATTTTGAAAAAACACTTGACATTTTCCAGTGCTCAGACAAGATGTGTGAAAGCCAAGTTATTTTATTGGATTTTATATATTTTTTTCAGTTGAAATGACTATATACCTTTCATTGCGTAGACAGTAATTTATTCTTAGGTCAGCATAGCTGGTTCTTTTGACCATGGTTGAGATCTCAAATGATCACATAATAAGAATGCATTGTAACATGAAGCTACAATTTTTGCCAATCTATTCTATGTCATAAGCACAGTATTGTTCCCCTGTTAAGTCATATCCGACCACATTCATTAATTGTCCTTTTATGGTAGTATTGCTTCAGTTAAAAGAAGTAAGCTCTTTGCTGCTACTTGTAAAATTTTGCTATCATGTTCTTTTCTGTACTAGTTATGTTACTGACATCTTTGCAATTGAAAGCCAAAATACTTGGAAAGCCATGGCAGCATATTTTTTCACACTCAAAATATGGATTCAGCAGTAAGTTCTTCCTCTTATATTATTGCTTGTTGAGTTTGAAGACTAAAGCTGTTACATTGATAACTTCTTTCCTTCGTCTAAGAGTACTTGCCAAGTCCAAGTCAGCATATCTGCTCAAGAGGTGGGAGCAAGTGAGACTTCTCCTTATGATCTTTACTCCTACGTTGATATTCCAACATCATCTTTACCTCACATTATCAGGTTGTTATGGGTGGTTATACCACAACTAGTAATAATCAGTATCCTATTTCTTACATAACACTAAGGAATCCTCATGTTGTGTTTAGTGTGTTGCAACACTACCAATTTTGTTCTGCTAATTGCCAGTTTTAATTTTCTTATGCTATTGTTTGCCCATCAATACATACTGAAATGTCTGTTTATTATAGTTGAATTTATGGGAAAGATCTGTATCCGATTAATTTCATGTGCTAATTATTTTTTTGTCGATAATATTTATAGTTTCTCTCTAGCAATTCTTATGTTAGTTCCCCTATTTGGATCAACAAAAACTTTTGCTTGAAGGTGCAATGTCAATAATGACCAATGGATCCTGAATTTTAGGCCTTATATATCCTCTTGTAATCACTGATATGCATGGCCTTTCCCTACTAGGTTATTGACTGGCCTTTCGTTTAGGAAAATAAACATATCTTACAAGAATGTATTGAAGTACTTCACTGATTTCTGTTACATTTCCTCTATTTTTTTCGCTTCCAATTTTTTTTTCATAATATTTTTCATATTTTTGGAGAAGATCAAGCATCTACTGTGTAACAAAATAAAATTGTTAGATGAGAATGTCAAAGTGTGGATATATTTCTAAAAATGTTCTATTCAATTTCCAATTCTTTTCTTCTAGAAAATGAGAACCATAAATTGGAAATTTAAAATTTCACCAACCATACAAATATCACATTATTTGGTTCAGTATCTAGCCATCTGCTTGGGCCTTAACTTGCCTTTGGTAATTGCTTGCCTTTCTTCATGTCAAAGCAATAGTCTTACTTCATATTAACATGGACTTCTTTTTTGAGCTGAAATCTTTTATCATTCATTGAATAACTGTGAAAAAAAACTTTAAAGGTAGTGCAAAATATGTACAATAAATTCCTCTTTCTTATTGCTGAACTTTTATTTTTAACTAAGACCACCCAATTACGTTTCTCGACAAAACCTACCTTTTAGACTTACACCAAAATTAGATCCCAATTAATATAAATGTTGGTTTGGCTCAGCTTTAACACAATCACACTGACTCCAACTTGAGTCTGAGTCAAACCCAATTTAAGATCAACTGGGTCGACATGTAACCACAACTAATCTAATTCTAAATAAAATAAATTTAGTGTTATTAACAACCATCAAACTGTGGTTACTCCCAAGGTTTTAAGTTTCGACCCGTGCCGATGTTTCGGTCCCATACCGGAACGATACGGTTTCGGTATCGTATCGTTTCGTGCCGGTATGGTTTCGGTATTTTTTATTTATATATAATAATTATTAGATAAATATATATTTATTGTGTATAATTTAAAAATAAGTTGTATGTTGATTTGATATAAGTTTTAAATTATTGAACAACTTAATATTGTTAAGAAAATAATTAATATAACTTTCTTTAAAGAAAATTGATCTATCAATAACTCGAAATAAAATTGATACATTACAATATGTTACCTAACTAATATCAAAAGGAGTGACGTGAATCAGATGAAGACATTGGTTCTTGTACCATTCTGCTTAGATCAATTCCATAGTTCTGTAACGCCCAAATTAAATAAGCATCCCATGACATGGAATATTGATACTGATTTCTCCACATGTCCATCAGCGTATCTTGATTCATCACTGGAAGTTGGACTTGAACTGACACCATTGAAATCGGAACGGGTACAGGCACAGGATAAGGATAAGGATAAACATATGCCTCTGAACTGTGGTATGATGGATCACCATATGATGCATCAGAGTTATAATAAGAAGGCTGAGAGTATGATGAACTTCGACCAGAATCAATGTCAGCTAAACTCTGTCGCATATCACCGTAATTGTGAGCTTTCCTTTGTTTGCCATCCTTATTTCGACGTTGATATTGAATAGGTTTAGCTCCATGATCATCATCTTGAGTTGTATGTGTGTAATCTGCCTCACATTTTCATGGCTTCGGTGCTTGAGTAGGGGGGGTCATAATTTTGACCACCAGATGCATCGCCACTATCATCACTTGCATGAGTACTTGCACTGCTATTAACTTCTCGTCGGACTACAGTATCAGAAGGTGATGATGTATCATCACTGTCATCATGTTCTTGCTCATCAATTGCATCAAGTGGATTTTCTCTAATTCTCAATTGACCCCTTCCTGTAAAAGCAGGAGGCTTAACTTTTTCTTTCTTTTTAGTAAAAACTGCAGGAGCTTTACCTTTATCTATGAACTTTGGTTGGGTTTGGGATGTTTCAGAATGTCTTGATCGAGATCCAGAAAATCGAAATTCTTGATCAAAAGCTTCATCATAATCTTCTCCCTCCCTGATATCTCCTGTAGTTTGTATTGTTTCAATCTGTTGAGTGAGAAATTGAGATGGTCGTGGTGAGTCTCCTGCTTCATCAAGTAATGGATTTTCAGCCTCAACAGCGCTCCACCAATCCATCATTGGATCATTCTCATTTTGGACAAATCCAATATCAAATGGGTCTACATCACCAGCCTCTTGTTCTTCATTTTCTTCTGTTATTGCTCTTAATTGAAGACGCATATTATAATGAACATAGACCATCTTCTCCAATCGACGATAAGAAAGACGATTTCTTACTTTTGTATGAATGAGGGAGAAAGTTGACCAATTTCTTTCACAACCACTTGAAGATGTTGTCTGTGAGAGAATTCGTACTGCAATCTTTTTCAAATTTGGAGCTGATCCTCCATATTGTAACCACCATTCAGCTGTAAGATAAATAAGAACAAAATTAAAATAATATTTTTATTTGCTGACAATAATTAATAATAATTTTTACTATATTTACCTGCATCCATTTTATATCTGCATGACATTGCAATAGGATCACTAAAAGAACCATATGCCTCTCGAAATAATCGGCTTTCATTAATAGTCTCAGCAATTGATTCTCTATTTGTTTGTAGTCTTGATATCACATGTCTGAGGGCTTGTAATAAATCATCATTTGTGCCAAGATTATAACGGTATTGATATGCCGGATTGAGATAATAACCTGCAATAATTAAACATATATAAAAATGCAATTATTAATAACATTATTAGAAATTCTTTATTAAAAAATACGTACCTGCTAAATGAATATATTTTCCCATTTGATCGTCCCATCTTGTATTGATTATATCAATATAATGTTGATATTTGGTAGGTGATTGAAGACGTCTCTTAATTTCCTCTTTTGCTTCATGAATTAGACGGTAAACGTTGCCCATTTGTGGCTTCCTGTCCATATCGACTTTACGTAGAACAACGTATAAAGGTTCTAATGCTAGAAGAATATCTGCAATATAGTCCCAAAATCTAACAGATATAATAATTTTTTGCACCTCTTTACCTTCGGCTGTGCTAGAATATCGAGAGGCTTCCCAATCCTCAGAAGAGAACATGGCTTTCAATCCAACTTTTTTTTGATTCAACGATTTTAACAGGAGAAAGTGAGTGGCAAACCTAGTCGCTCCTGGTCGTAGAATCTCACCATTGATAAATTTCCTCATTAATCCATGAACCCAATGATGATTATAGAAGAATTTTGTTAAAAATTGACCTTTTTTCACTACCTTCTTCACTATATCGAGTTTACCAATATCTCCCATCATCAAATCGATACAGTGTGCTGCGCATGGTGTCCAAAATAATGTTTGATACTTTTGCTCCAATAATTCTCCAGCCCTCTTAAAGTTGGCACCATTATCTGTAATTACCTGCACTATATAATCTACATCTATTTCTTGAACTACACTATCCATCAAATGATATATGTAGGGTGCATCATGAAAATCTGTAGTTGCATCAATAGATTTATGAAATATCACCTTTCTATTGCAGTATAGTAGAAAGTTGATAATACTCATCCGTGTAGGTCCTGTCCAGCCATCACACATCAACGTAACCCCATATAAGCTCCATTGCTTTTTGCATGATAGGATCCAAGTTTTGATCTCCTCCACTTGTTCATCTAAATATGAACCAGCAATTTCATATGCAGTCGGAGGCTGAATACCAGGACCAGATTTTTGGATGTTGGACACCATGCTACGGTAGTATGTGTTGTTTGCTGCATTAGGAGGAATATGATTAAAATGAAAAAATTTTGCAATGCTTTTACCGATTGATTTCTTCTTCTCTTTTGTGTATGCATCATCAATCTTAGTCTGTTTGCTAGCTTGGTTTGGAAATGCCAGTGGATCAACATCAGCAATATCAACTGCACGTCTTCGTCCCATAGAAGAAAAAAACCGACCAATACCACTTTGTGTTGAAGTACTACGAAAACATGCACTCCTTCCTAATGTCGGTGCAGTAGTTGAGCCACTTTTGCTAGTACCAGCTGAGTCACTTCTATGTCGCATATTTTGCTCATATTGAGTTCGTGAGGCATTGAGAGCTGGTAAAAAATCTTCATCGTTTGGAACATCACCACGACTTTCAAATTCATCATAAATTGGCTCTCTAGATATTCGACTATCAAGAAGATCACGTTGCCGTTGTTGTTTATACTTTATTACTTTTTGACCTTCAAGTTCTTCTTTCATTGCACGACGAACTTCTTGAGAACTTTTGGACAATTTGAAACATCTGAACATCCACCAGCAAGATGTTGTTTTAGGCGTGTGACCCCACCACCTCGTCCAATCATATCGCAATGTAAACATTGCCAATGGAATCGATTCTCTAATCGGCGTGCGTGTCTCCAAGCTGGATCAGACTGTTGTTTGGGTGCGATTACCTATGTCTTATAAAAAATTAAGAATAATTCACATTGTTAGCTCAAGAAATAGTCATCATTGTCAAGAACAATTTTATCATTATAAACAAACAAATTAAATATATAAAACTATAAAAGACAACTTCATTAAAGTAATCTTCTACCACACATTTTTATCAAGTAAGCTTGGAACAAAAATATTAATTATTTAAATAATATATATTTAAAATAATAAAAATATTAAAATATTAATTAAATATAAAATAATAAATATAATAAATAATTATCAGATTATAAAATGGTTTTTAAAATTTTTTTAGGTTTTTAAATTTTTTTTAGAATTTTTAAATAATATTTAAAATAGAAAAATAAATTCAGAAAATTCCTTAATTTAATTTATTTAATTTTTTGAATTTATAAAGGAAATGTGTATTTAAATAAATACTTTTATTATTATTTTTTTTGTTTTTTATTTACGGGAGGAAATCGGGAAATTCCCGATTTCCGCCGCCGAGATCCGCCGGAGAACCGCCTGAGCCGCCCGGCGCAAGACTCCAGCAGCCTCCGGCGAAGATTCCGGCGACGCCGGAGGCTTCCGACGACGTCGCCGCAGACCCGCCGTGTCTCTGACTAGCGGATCTATCCGCCGAAGATGGAGGAGCCGGGCGTCCAGCTCCACCACCGTCCGGCGAGGCATCTGGCGACGCCGGAGGCTTCCGGCGACCCCTCCGGCGACGCCGGTGAGTCCCGCAATGCCTCCGGCGAAGCTGCGGAGATCGTTTGATCATACCTATCGCCGCTGCGCCGCCCTTCGCTGCTGTGCGTCCACGCTTCGACTTCGCTTCGCTGCGTCTTCGTTGCTGCTCACCACCCCGGCGATCTTCCGTCCTCTTATAGCCGGAAAAATGTTGCGAGACAGGCTGGCGCACCGACGCACGCGCGACAGAAGGAATCGCGTGCCGTGCGCGTTCGCTGTGCCGCGAATCTCGCTGTCGCCACTCGCCGCTGTCGCCACTGTCGCCACTCGCCGCTGTCGCCACTCGCCACTCGCTGCTGTCGCGCGTGCTCGCGTCGATACGCTGGCCTTCCTCGAGCCGGTTTCGGCGAACGGGCGGAACGATACTGTTTCGCCCGTTTTGGTCCGAAACCAAACGAAACCTAAATCCCTGGTTACTCCCACTCATTGTTATTTTCAGAATTTTTAACTACTAAACTTGTAAGGTTATTGCAGTAATGCTCACCAGGATCCTTGTCATTTGCTTCTTCTGTTCTATTTTCTAATTCTCTTATCTTACTTTTTCACAATAATGGACAGTCTGGCTTTTCTCATAGTTCATAGTCTTGGCAATCGTTATATCTCATGTCTGTCAGTTCATAGGAACTTTTCGAGTTGCCTGCTAATTTTCCTTTCCTAATTAGTCTATTTTTTTTCTTTACTTCCTAGATTGAGAAAAGGAAATGTTCTTTTTAACTACAAATACTACAACAACTTGCTGCAAAAGACTGAAGGTGAGTTTCTTTTATTCAACTATTTTCTAATATTCCACAACTCTAGTTCTAAATAGTAAACATATTTGCTTCTGTTTCTCTGCTGCTTATTGTAACAGGAATCACCTTGGATGAATTCCTAATCCATTTTAGTTGATATTCATGTCCAATTAGCTTGTTCTCTTAAATGCCGTCTACCTAAGTGTAATCCTATTTTATGTGTTAGGTTTACTATCATGACAACTTTATTATTCTTATTGATAATATCAGTTCTTTGTCATAGTACAAAGTTCTAACTTTGTGAATTTAAGCACTATGTTGGAAAATGTCCTTCAGGCTATTAAATTGACTAAATTTTGCAACCATACTGATTGCCATCTGAGTTGAGCATCATAAAATTTTTCATTTTTCTTTTTCTAATTTGTGAGATCCCTAATCATTTTGGTTAGCGCACAATTCAACACATCAACTCTTTTTTGCTTTTGGACTACCATTGGTTAAATAAGCTTCTTGAAATTCAGTTGCAAATGTATTGATAGATATGCCATTATACAAGCTAATGTAATGTGCATTTGCTGGAAGTAATATTGATATAAAAGAAAATTCTGTTATATTTTTGCAAGAATCTCCTGTTTATCTTACCATGCTCTTCCGCTTTCTCTCAGCATTCCTCTTGTCCTCTTTCTTCTCCTCCACTTTCCATCATCTTACTTGATTACTTGGTATACTTTTCCTTCCTCAATCCTCCTCTCCCAAATTATTCTCACCATTTTTTTCCAGTTCATTTACCCATGAGTAGGGTTGAGCACAGTTCTGTTTTAGGTTTGTAAATGATTTTCAAATGACATTGAATTTTTTCAGTTTGTAATTTTTCAAACCAAAACTTGACCAAACCAAAACTACTAAGATTTCTGAACCGAACTGAAACTTTCAATTTGGTTTAGTTTAGACCAACTAATAAGTAAATATACCTTATGCTATTTCATATAGAAATTGGACAGATTAAAATATATATATATATATATATATATATATATATATATATATATATATATATATATATTTGCAATAGAATCTTTCTATTTAAATTGCACCCATAAGTGAATACATATGTGTGTGTATGTATATGGACTATGGAGTTATTCCTAAATACATATAATGTGATTGTGCGGCTACTGAGTAAAGAAGGGTGAAAAAAGTTAAATTAGGAATTCATGACTTTGTTTTTTTTGGTTTTTGAATAATAGTGTAAGATGTAAATTAATGGTATACTGGGTTATGCATGGTTCTTTCACTCTGCTGGCTTGGGCAATGGAATCATAGACACTCACCAATGCATACAGTCCTTCGTATTCAAAATTTGGCCTGATGGAGGGCCTGTAAGATGTTTAAAGTTTTGGTTTCTTTGCATGCTGTCTCATGTTTGTGACAAACTGGCCCTGAAAATTGTGTTTCTAGCTTTTGTGTCTTTGTCCTAACTTACAAATCTGATAATTTATCATAGTTGCATCATTTTCTATTTATTTCAAGTTTTTGACCTTTACTCTAAATAACAGTTACAGAAGACTTCTCGTGTCCTTTTTGTTTAGTGAAGTGTGCGAGCTTTAAGGTAATGTACATGCTAGCTTCTGCTTCTGTATTGTTTTTACTACTTGGTTTCATATGTGGTGGTGTTTTCTGCAGGGTCTCAGATATCACTTGAACTCTTCCCATGACCTATTCAATTTTGAGTTCTGGGTTCGTAAGCTTTTGGAATTCTCCTGTTTTGCATATGTGGGTTGTGTCAAGCATAACATGTATTGTTTGGCTGATCTTTCCTCAGGTAACTGAAGAGTATCAATCTGTAAATGTTTCTGTGAGGACTGATGTATGGAGCTTTGAGGTTAGATTCCATTATACATAACTTTTCTTGAAGTTCTGTGATTATACTTTTCTATTAAAATCACCGGTGCTGATTAGCCTGCTTATTATGAAAATGCTAAGTAGGACTAACTGTGATAAAACTATCTTCTGATAAGACTTGCTGCATCATATAATTGTAGGAATGGAAATGAACAGGCAGAAAGGTCCTTAGACCTTTTCTAACTCATCAGACATTGAGTTAATCTTGGTAGAGAAAGCTGTCTTAAATATAATAAAGCTACTTTACTAGTTCAAAGATGACTGGTCTGATAGAATAAATCAATTTAGGATCTAAGTTACAATTTTTTATTTAATTCTACTTGGTATTAAATATGATTTTATTTGCATTTGCACTTCTAGTACACCTAGTACTCTTAATCAGACCAGGTTATTGTAAAGCATATAAAATGACCACTACTTATTTTTCTTCTCTCTTGTGGGATTGTATCAACCAAGGCCCACTTATCTTTTTGCTGTGTCACCTAGCACACTCTATCAAGGGCCTTGCTTGCACCTAAATCACCTTGTCAAATATATGAATAACTATATTCTAGAAAATGCTACACTGGGCATCGATAGCGCGATGGACCTAAGTTACAAAAAAAAAAAATTGGATTTGTGGTTTTACAAAAAGTGCACACTTGACTAAATGTCGGCAAGTAAAAAAGTGCCCCATATCCAGCAGAAGCTTTATATCAAATTCCAAATTCTCGTAGGCTCTGCAGAAACCTTGCATATTGCTGCCTCCCTCCGCTCTTTCTTCCTGTGAGAATTTGGCGTGCTTCCTTCTATGTTTGCTATGCTCAACTTTTCCCGAGATAACCTAGATCAGCTCCTCTTTGAACAGTCACGTCCCATCCCTTCATGAATTCTCTATTTCCCCTGTTGCCATTCCTCCTCGCTGAAGAAGCCGTGCCAAGAGTCTGCCCTGTGAAGATCTTTTCCTCTTGTTGCCAGCACAACCCCTCTGGTGAGCTGATAGAGGGTTTTTTTCCCCAGTCCAAGATATTGGAATCTGTCATTCTTGAAAGATGCATATGCCATTTTTGATTAATAATGCCAGCTTCAAATCTGGACAACAATTGTATGCCACACAGAGAGTGCTGAATATTTGATTAAACATTTGTAAGCAATTCTGAAAAATCAGCTTAATCTAAAATCTTTGATGTTTTGGCACCTTTTATTGGCATAGATGCTGAAAAAAATGCCAACAACTTGTGTAAACTAGGAAATAGATAAATTGGCCTTGTGAAGAAAGGAAGTCTCAATAGGAAGTAGAAAGTTATGGAACTCCAAATGTTATATAGTGCATGGATTTGAGTACCTGGTATTCTCTCTCCCCAAATATGCTGCTGAGTTCTCTTATCCAAAATCAGAATATCTGTATCTATCATGTTTTCTAATTTATGTGATCTGTCAGGTTGCATCAGATGGAAATGATCCAAGGCTGCAAACATTTTTCTACCGGTAGTCTTGTTTATGTTTCTTCAGTCCTTGTTTGTCTTTGCACTATTTTTTGTATGGTAATAGGGTTCCTTGAACTGAAAGTGAAAATGGAATGGCAGCTCAAGCTTCAAGAAACGTAGAAGATCCAAGAATAGTGTTCAGACAGCAAGCCATGTACATCCACATGTTTTGGAATCGGGTTCGCCTGAAGGATCATTGGCAGGTTCTCGCAAAGAATATTATAACAAAGATAATTCCACATGTTACTCTCAAAGACCTTATGCATCTACAATAGATGGTTCACTTACAAATGGGTATACTGGTATGTTGAGTTCAGATTTTATTAACATGTTTGAATAGACAAGAAATGGAATTGTTTATGCTACTATCACTTGATACCTCTTGTAAAGATGAAGGAAAGGGCTGTAAATCATTCCTACATGGGGCTCACTTGCTCCCTATGAGGCATAAACCTGATATCAGTTCACAACATTGTCATGCCGAAGAGTACACACGACATATACTAACTAACCCAGATACTATTGGCATATGTGCATCCACAAATCAAGCTTCTACAAGTAATGAATTTACCCAGCAAGCATCTGCAACCAATTTAGCTTCACAAAATATGCTGCAGTTTGCAAAGACGCGGAAGATATCTGATGAGCGTACTGATCCAAGAAAGTTAGTTTCTATCTCATTCTAACCTGCACTGATATAGAAAAGTGATATTTTCTGAGGGATGCAAAATTTTATGTAGTGTGCATATCAGTTTCTATAATATGTTTACCAATCTTTCTTACCTGACAGTCGCGCACTTCTACAAAAGAGGCAGTTCTTTCATTCCCACAGAGCTCAGGTGATTCGCAATATCTCTCTCTCTTTTCCTTTCAATTGTTATATGCATGTGTGTTTTCACGATATTACTCAGCTACATACTATATACGGGTATCCGATGTGAGTATAGATCTAGATGTCAGACACATCAGATTACCAAGCAGAAACATGAGGCAAGGGATGTAAGTATCTAATACTACATACCCTAACCAAGGTCATGCTATTTCAATATGGGTAGGGGTGAGCAAGAATTTGAATTTGAACCAACCCAGAAAACCCAACTGAACCGACCTAAAAATTTTACTTTTTTTTTCAGGTTGCAGGGATGTTAGACACTCCTTTGGATTTAGATCTGATTTCGAGTTTTTTTTATATAAAACATCAAACAAGCCAATTCAGACCAGTTGTGTAATTAGTTAGTATATAATACATCAAAATATCTAATTATATGCTATATAGTTATTATTCATAAAGTACCTAAGAAGATCTAAATAATAATAAATAGACCTTTGAAAGAAACTCCAATCACTCTTGTTTAATTGTCTCCAATTTTTGTTTGTTCTATGTGAGATGCCAATGGATGTTTACTATTTGTGAAATGAATATTGATTCTATTTTACCTGTACTATTAAATGAGTAAAATTTTCCATGATTTTGTAACCATAAAACTCAAGAAATTGAGCTTCTTGATCTGCTTGGTTCAACACTTGAGAAAGGATCTGAAGTTTAGTCTGCTTGGTTGGTGTTTTGATGGGACTCCTTGGGAAGTGAACATGTACACCGCCTCTTGACTATGATTTTCTTTGCTTCTCAGAGCAGAGAAAATTGGCATATACATTGATGTGTGTTTTAAATACTGCTGTTTAGCCTTTTCTCTATAATTTTCTTTTCCTTCAATTACTTGATCAGTTCAAGTTTTGTAAAGTTGAGTTGGAATTGTTATTACATTGAAGCCAATGGAGCTGGAGCAAGTATTTTCAGATCGGGACAGCGAAGATGAAGTTGATGATGACATTGCAGATTTTGAAGACAGAAGGGTATTGTATTGTCCCAATTGAATAACTTTCTTTCCTTATGAATAATTTGTGACAATAAACAAGAAACTGAATTTATTGTTTCTTATTTTCTTGTCCATTCAGTTATTGCACTTCAAAATTTTAACATTTCCACGATGCTACATGATTCAGATGCTTGATGATTTTGTGGATGTGACGAGGAATGAAAAACAAATAATGCATTTGTGGAATTCTTTTGTAAGGAAGCAACGGTAATTCTTTTTTCCTTTAGCCAAATAATGCCCTTTTGCAGAGATGCCTTCCCTTTCTTTTTTTGACTCAAAACGACATTTGTTTCACTAATTATTTGCTTGTTTAATTGACTGAATATTCTCATCATGGAAAGTCCCTTTCTTACCCTTCAAGGAGATATATAATTGAATGGGTTTTTCCTTGGAATTCTATGAATCTTCGTTAAGTATGATGATTACCATATCTGAACTTTTGGATTCCAAATCCATTGTGCATTAGCTGAAAAATAAATCTGAACTTTAAGATACGGTATGATTTGGGATCATGGCAATGAATGAATATGGGGTTTTTGAGCTCATTCAGACGAGAATTAATACAAGGAAACAATGGCACAGAAGTGGGAGAGTTAACATCTGTCTTTGGTACTAATATGGAGTCATGTCTCCAGTTTCGAGATTGTGATCTGCAAGGAAGGAACCCATGATGGTGTCTAGATGGTCCAAGATCAGGCTGCTTTGTTGGAGGTTGGGAGGAGCCCATGATGGTGTCTAGATGGTACAAAATCAGGCTACTTTGTTGGAGAATAATGATTGGGAGAGTGAAAATGGGAGAGTGAAAATCATAGTGAATGACGTGGCACCAATCATAGTGAATGACGTGGCACCTTGCATGCACGATCTCCGACGGATTCACCGTGCCCCCTAGGGTATAGTTTGATTCGGGGCGGCGGCCGCGCCGCCTTTCGGCCGCCGATGGTGTCCAAGTGATAATCGGACGTGTGCATGTAAAGTGTCACGTCATGCCACATCATTCACTATGGGTTTCACTCTCGCATTTTCAGTCTCCCTATGCTCCTTTGTTGGAGGTTGGGAGGAACAGAGTCACAACGTTAATTGTTGGGAACTCTGAACTTTGCCTGCTAACTAGACATTAGTGACTGCCACAAGCCTTGGTCTGGAGACATTTTAAACCTATTAATTTTTTTTTTCCTGTTAAAATATCTGTTCAAGTGAGAAGAAATTTGATTGTTTAAATTGTGCAGACTCAACTAAGCTGCCTATTATTTGCTTGCCCTTGCAGTGTTCTTGCTGATGGTCACGTTCCATGGGCATGCGAGGCATTCTCCCAGCTTCATGGGCAAGATCTAGTGCAGTCTCCTGCTTTAATGCGGTATTCTCTAAATTGATAATGCTGAATATTAATCGACATGGTTGTATGCTGGTTCACTCTCGTCTATTTATTGCACGCAACAAAAATTCGCTAACTCAAGATACATTGTTCTCATTTTGAGTCATTTTATTGTCATATATGAATTGTAGCAAAGATGATTACGTGTCACAATGTCCTCACCCAAGTTGTGAAGAGAGGTAAATTACGGAGTCAGTTTATAACCAAAGTGGCTACAGGGCAGGAGGTTTTTTTTTGATTGTCAATGTATGAATGGCGTCAAAAAAGATGATAACGTTTATCCTAGGCGCCTCTCACAGTCTGTCCCCAAGTATTATGAAGGGAAATAAATCACGGATGATTACAAGCTTGAGCAGTGATTAGTACATGGGGAGGACAAGAACTTGACTATTAGTTTCATGATGTCAACATCTAGTCAATTGCCCGTCCCGAGAGATGTCAATATAAATGATATACTTGGAGTTGCATTTTGCAAGTTATTTAATAACCGTTCTAATGAAATATCTTTGTAAATTTGCAGTTCCAATATCTTTGTAAATTCTCATAATTCCTAGCGATGATGATATATCTCACAACGTTTTATTTTTTGGCATGCAGGTGTTGGAAGTTATTTATGATCAAACTCTGGAATCATAGTCTTTTAGATGCTCGAACCATGAACAATTGTAACCTAATACTCGAGCGATGTCAAAACGAGAGCTCAGGCCCCAAGCAAAGCTGATTCATATAAACCCTCGTGTTAGAGGTGGGTGGTGGCTGGTAAAACAACCAGAGCGACTTGGGGAGAACAAACCACAATCCTGACCGTTGCACCCCCACCATTTTTTGGGGGGTTTACTCGTTGATTTCATTTTGGAGTGATTATTTGGGGTATTATTGTCTTCAACTGTAGATTGTTTGTTGGGGGAGTTTTGTCAAGTTTGTTCACATATTCAGAGGTGGTCTTTCATTCATGAAAGCTTCAGTGCCTTTTTATTTTCTGAATCTTTTATCAATTATAGGTCACGATTGCTGCTGTTCAAAGCCTGGAGCTTTGGTGGGTTGAATTATGCGTGTCGTGTTAGTACTTGTTTGATTGCTTCATAATGGATTGAATCGACAATTTAAATTCAAGAAATTGCTTCAAAAGACGATATGAATCAAAGAGCACATTCCAGCTTAAGTAAAAGGACGAAGTGAAAATTAATTGTTTGAAGTAAAAGTTTGGACATAAACAAGCTCTTTCATTCTAGTTGTTTACGTTGCATGAAATGAAGTGTTTGACAATGCACAACTCTCCCATAAAAGAAGATTTGGGGTTTTCCACGCAGACAACTAATTTGCACCACTGTTCATGTAAAAGTGTAAGAGATGAAACCACTTTTTCCGGTGCAAACCCCTTGGTTCACACTTTGCAAAATCTGAAAAAAGAATAACAAAATAGACAACACTGATAAACCAATAATTTTTTTGGAGATTTGATTCTGATAAATCTTGGGTCCAAAGGAGGATCCATGCACTGAACTTTAACCAGATTATTTAAGATACTTAAGAGTTTTGCTTTTAAGTTGCATAGCCTCAGAAGACTTCTTATAGCTACGTGTGGAGGGGACTGAAATACCTCAAATATCTTTTTAGAAAAGCATTAGCTTGCGTCTAGGTAGAAAAAAGGTTCACAATTCAGAGCACTAAATAATCTTTTTAGAATGCCATTGATAAGCAAAGACATTAGACTTGAGCAGTTGAACTATTGACTTGTAGGATCTGATTCGTATTGTCTACAGCATGTGGTTTAACTTGCCATAAAGCATTCCAAAGGCAAGGATCATTCATATGCTATAGTAGCTTGCCTTTGTAGTTTGGTAGCATGTTAAGTTTGATGCAAGAAGAAACTATGTTAGAGCATTAAACAACTTTGCTATTTCTTTATTGACTATTCCTATTTGACTAATCACTTTTAAACTCTTTAGAAGGACCTCAACAAAACTACTTAAGGGCTCTTATCAACCTAAAACCCCGATAGAAACTTAGTGATATTTCCAGACTATTTGAAACATGAACATAGTGTACTGATGAATGATGTTTTAGGATGTTACAAATTACAGTTTCAAGAATAGTTCCAACTATTTGGCTACATTAAGACACAATCCAGGTAAAGTATTTTGCAATGTCAATCTGTCAAAGACAATTTTAGATTTTTATGGTTTTATCAGTACATCAAAAAACAACTTTAATCTCGTATGGTTCTATCAGTATAATCAACAAGAATGGACCATGTAAAAATGATTTAATGGAGGACATGCCATAATATATTACAGTAAGAATTGAGTTACACAAACTCACAAACATATAGAATCAGAAATATTATTTACACAGATTTGACTTAAATGTTGTCTTGGCTTGTTTCAGTGGTAGGATTCTCTGATACTACCCAAGCAATTTTAAATGCTAGGGAATATAGGTGCACAGGATTTAAGATGGAATGAGTAAATGATATATTAGGCTTACAGATAAAACAATAGGTTTAAAATCCTTTGATGACTATTTGTTTTGAACTTTCTTGAATGTTAAACTAATACTAATCTAGGAAGTAAAAAGATAGATGATTGGCTTATCTTCTTTTGATAGAGAGGATGTTAGTCTTTGGCTAATAACATTTAAGTCCATTTCTTACAACTGTCTTATGACATTATAACTAGGCTGAGGCAGTAAAGCCACACATGCACTGAGCATAATAAAATGATCCTGCTTATTGGTCTTTCGTCTGCTGCTAATGCTAATCACAAGCCCTCTATCTATGATGAGTGAATCACTCTAAGAATCTCTCTCTCAGAACTAAGAGGAGGGATCGATACTGACTTATATAACAAATCATTAAATAGCAGACACTGCAGCTGATCATTTTATTTTTTATTTTTAAAAAAATCAAGGAACTTCCAATACTGGACTGTAAAGGTGCTTAAGTTCTAGAGATCAAAGTTACTAGAAATTAGTACAATGACTGATAAAGCACTAATTATTATAGCACTAATACTAATACATGAGGTCAACAGGAAGAAGATTTGTATTTTCTTTTGAAAGAAGATGCTGATCTTTGGCAAATGAAATGAGTTCCAATGCTATCCTACGGCATATCCTAATTGTGTTGAGACTAAGAATAACTTTCAGAAGAAAATAACAGATGTTGAGGAAGTCAAGACCACATAAGGGAATGGAAAATAATTCTAGAAGAAAAAAATGGAAAATTTTGATGCAAAGAAAAAAAGAATGTTTGTTCTTACATCACTGGACAAGTAAGATCTACTATCTATTTTTTTCATTGTGTATAATCCAAAGAAGTTACATCAAACATCTTACAACAACTAGGGGAAAAAAAAGAATGTTGTATTCCACAGTACAATCAAAAGTGAAATAAAAAACATAGAAGGAAAATCTTCAACAGTACACAAGATCCAAGTATTCAGTAATCAGAGGACACACCTGTTCAGCAGTGATTTCGACGAGCCTTTGGAGCAATCAACCTCGGTAAGTATCAAATTCGCTGTTGAGACTCGATCAGAAGAGCATTAAGCATAATGTGAAGCGCCGCTTCATACACCACGCTATCGTAGTGCATCCCGTCAGCTGTGCATCCTCGTCCGCAGCCGTGGCTCAGGGATCCAATATCTAGCAGTAGACAAGGCCCGCCGTCGCTTCTCAGGATGGTGCTTTCCCCAAGCTCTCGGTCATACTCATCCCACACCGTATCATTCATCCTTGCCCTCTTCTCCTCGGTGTTCAGCATCGAATTGACCAACGTCGGCAACCCCAACCAGAACATATGGGGTGGCTGTGCTGGCGCAGTCGAAAGCAACGCCACCGCGGCCCGCTTGACCGAGGTGAGAGACTCGCCGTAGAGGGACGAGTTGGTGAAATGTAGCATGTGCCAGAGGCCGGAACCTAGGACGACGACGTCAGGGCGGGAGGCAGGACTGCGGCGGCGGAGGACGCGGAGGAGAGCCGTGAGGTTGGATTCGAAGGGGGCCCAAACGAAATCGATGGTGAAGCCTCGATCGGAGAGAGAGGCGTGGTAATCAGAGTGGCGACGGAAAAGGTCGGCCTCGACGGGCGGGAGGGCGACGGAATCCAGGAGTAGGCGGAGGACGGCTAGGGTGAGAAGCCTGGCCTGGGAATCCCCGGCGACGACGATCCAAGAACCATTGAGGAGGACGGAGGCGTCGGGGCGTGGGACCCGCTGGAAGCCGCAAGCCGCAGCGTGGGCTTCCGACGACCATTGCCATGTCACCGAGGAGGAAGGGGTTTCTCGATGCCAAGTGATGTCGTGGAGGAAAGGGATGCAGGAGGAGAAAGGGACAGCGGGAATTGGATCGGAGGAAGAAGAGGAGGAGGAGCTAGCGCCGGCGTCCGAGGAGGGCGAGAGAGAAGAGATGAGGAAGACGGAGAGGGAGGGCAGGTGGGGAGCAAGGTGGACAACGACGGCGAGGGAGATGAAGAGGGCGCCGCTGAAGAAGAGGACCTTGTTACGGCTGAGGTGCCATCCGGCCATGCCAAGGGGCAGGAAGAGGACGATGCACGCTGCTAGGACGCCCAGCTGCGACGCCATCGCCGGGCCCATCATCGAAGACGGGTCCAAGGCGGTCGCCGCCTCGACGATCGCGTCCCACCCGTCCGTCGGATCTAGGAGGAGGGACGACGGAGATCGGCCGAGGGGGAACGCCGGCGGAGGAGGGAGGAGAAGGGAGAGGCGGAGGCGGTGCAGATCGGGTGAGGGAGAGGCGTCACCGAGATGGGAACAGGACACCGGAGGCACTATAGCTTTGGGACGGCGCAGGTTAGCCGAATTAGGCGGCGTGAAGCTAATGAGAGCCGGCGAAACTATACGTTGACATTTTGTATTGCGATCCATGTGGTAGGTGTCTGGTGAGATTTCTTGCAATAGGTTCTCGCGCTGTTAATCGAGTAAAATAGACGGGTGAAATCGGATAAGTGGCTCGTTGGAGTTTTACTCATTTTTTTTAAAAAAAAATGATTTTCTCAAAAATGATATTTGATTTATAGTTTTCATCTTATTTTTTAAAAAGAAAAATATTATTTTTTAAAAAAATTAGAAAATATCTAAAAATCATTTTATAAAAAAATATATAAGTTAAAAAATAAAAAAATGATTTAAACTAAAGGCAGTTTAAATTTCTTGAACTGTTAAGTGACCCGTATGCTTTTACTTTGGTAAAAATCAAAACGGCACCTTGACTTTAACAAATTGTCAAGGAACGTTTTTTAATATAAAATTGAATAAGAACTATCGAAAATATCCTTAAATTGTAGCATCAATCTAAATTTTAAATTTCTGAATCGAATTTAAGATCCGAACATGACCAGTGTATAACAGTAAGAAGGCAGAGTTATCTGTTAATTATTATATATCGGTTAGTTGTTATAATAATCTAGTGACAACAATAAAATTGATTATGTAATAAGTATATAATTGATCAGGAGATAGCAGATATATTTCACTTACCATATCATGTTTGAAGTTGGAAGCACCTTCTTCATGGTTGTTTTCTTCTAACGTAGCTCCTCCTTCATCGATACTCATCTCAGAGGTCGTTTTGTCGTCCTTTTGGTGACTTGTCATTAGTGCCAGTCTAGCATAGGATTCGATCTCGGAGTCAGATGATGATGTATTATTCCATGTTACCTTTAAGTTCTTGAGCTTGGACTTGTTTACCTTTTCTCTTCAATTTTGGACAGTTATCTTTTATATATCATTCTTCATGGCAGTTGTAGCATTTGACTTTTCTTCTTTCGGGAGAATGCTTTTTGTCTTGCATCTTATTAAACTTTTTAGATTTAAAATATTTATTTAACTTTCTTACCATGTACACGGTTTCCTTTTCATTGGTTGAAGACTCTGCATCCGGTTTGACCTTCGTTGTGTTTAGGACAATGTTGTCCATCTTTTTAGTTCTTCTTGCATACCGAGACTCATGAAGTTCTAAAGTAGAAAATAATTCCTCTAAAATACTTACCTTGAGGTCTTTTAAGATATATTATGAGTCTATTGTGGATATCCACTCTGGTATTCTTACAAACGTGTTCAGAGTGTACCTTAGCAAATCTTGGTTTATTATTGATTCTCCTAGATTCGTAAGTCTAATGATCAGCTCATTGATCCTCGCATGTAGTTGAGCCACCAACTCTACTTCTTCCATATGAAGGTTGGTTGGTTGTTGTTCCAGAAGGAATCGATGTCGACAGCCAGTCACTGGGGTTCAACCCACGTAGATGTTGACGATAGGGGAGGAACTCCGCGCCCTGCGAGATCAACAGGAGCGTTAGGGGAACACGCCGGAGGTTGTCCAGCGGAGCCCATTCCGACGCTCAAGTCAGTGCCTCGATGGAGAAGAGTAGGAGGCAGAAAAATGTACGAGTAGTAGAGAATCCGTAACCCCCTTACCGGAGAGGTTGGAATACCTTTTATACCTGCGGCGGCTGCCTTGGTGCATCCCATGATCTATGCCACGTCCCCCTTTCGTCGGTTACAGGATAGTCTTTGAAACAGTCCACGCCGTCATTAAGTGTGACCCGTTGCAATATTTAAGGGTCATGATGACTCCACGATAGTGGGGATGCTTATCCACGGATCCGAGAAAAAAGGGGGGGCCGTTACTTGAGGTCAAATGCCGCTTGGGCTCCGCTTCCCCGAGGTGATCTCGGGGTCTTCTGGCCCGGGAGGTCACGGGCGCTCCACTTCCCCGAGGCGGTCTCGGGACTTGACATCCCCGGGTGGTCCCGGGAGGGGTTTTCTGATCTGATTTTTAGGGCGTGTTTACCGTGGGGGGCCCTGGAGGCTCCTCTTCCTGAGAGGGTCCCGAGAGCTCTGAAAGGGAGTCGCTCGGACTCGCCACATCTTGCCACCCAGCTTTTTCAGCCCACGTGTCCTGCCAAGGGCTATTCAACCCCATCACAAGTCTCTCCCTTCAAGTCTGATCGAAGGAAGCGTTGTTGACTGATCGGACTAGTGTGGTGGTGAAGAAGTTGTGTCCCAGTGGGTCCTTGCACCCGTTACTGCTCCTTTGGTAGTTATACGGGGTCCTAGGATTGTAAAAGTTGGTCTGGGTCCCAAGGAAATCCCTTTTTGGTTTTGTTCTTCCCAAAAGACTTCTATGACTTTCGAGGTACCGCAATGATACCTGTCCATCCATTATAAAGGTGCATGACGCTCTTTAATGGCGACAAGGTCCTTTCGCGAATGCCCCATCGCCACATGCTCTCTCCACGACCTCTTACTGACGTGTGCCGCTGTAGCTAGCTCACGTCAGACGACTGTTCTCTGGCGCTGCCCTAATATGACAGTTTCTTGTTTTCCACGTGCCTTGCCCCTATTGCGTTCATGCAGGCGGCTTCCTCTATATAAGAAGGGAAGGCGAAGACGTTCAGCCAACTTCTGGCTTCGTGGCTGGGTGCACCTCATCTTCATCTTCTTCTCTAAGGACTCCTTTTAATGCAAGTCATTTGCTTCCTTCTCGTTTTTTCCCTTA
This sequence comes from Boesenbergia rotunda, assembly GCA_024364735.1. Taxonomy (NCBI): domain Eukaryota; kingdom Viridiplantae; phylum Streptophyta; class Magnoliopsida; order Zingiberales; family Zingiberaceae; genus Boesenbergia; species Boesenbergia rotunda. Next base: position 272,958 of record JAGFNQ010003955.1, on the reverse strand, counting down.
AGGACCATGGAAGGTTATCGGGCGGAGTGTATGAGTCCGCCTCTTCGAGAGTGAGGTCGAAGCTCTGCAGGCGGCCATTGAGGCCTACGGCATCCCGGCCAAGATGGCGGTGGTTATCCCTAAGGTAGACCAGACGCCAGTGAAGCCTCCCGTAGGCTCTTCTACCTTCTTCTTGGGGCAAGTAGAGTCAGGGCTCCGCTCCCCCCTTCCCCCTTTCTTCATGAATGTAACATCCTATTTCGATATCCCCCTTCACCAGATGGCTCCCAATGCCTTTGCTCAGATGGGGGGGCGTATATTATCTTCAAGTTCTTCGACCTCCCCTTGACTCCTCATCTCTTTCATTCTTTCTTCGTTCTGATCGGCTCATGAGGGGTGTTTAGCTTTTCAGCGCGTCTGGGCTATAGGTTCTTAGGAGGGTTCCCTTCCTCACACAAAGGGTGGAAGGAGAAGTTTTTCTTTATCCAACTGCCTGTGCTGCCCTTCAGTCCTCTTCGTTGGACAGAGGCTCTACCGACTCCTCCCTCTCTAGGGGAGTTTCTCCAGAGTCCCGCGTACCAGCGCGCTAGGAACGTACTCTCCGGCATGGAGTTCAGTGGCCCTGGACTGGTACAGAGTGAGGAGCTCATGTACCGGGCGAACCTAAGCCCCAAAGTGACCCGGATCAGCCCCAACCTCGGTATGTTCGTGTTTTCCATCAATGTCTGTTAGTTCTAACTGATGTTTCCTTGTCTGGCTATTGTAGAGGAAGTCATGTTCCCAGGGTGATGTGCCGACTTATCAAGTGGGAGGAGGCCAATCAGGAGGCGTTGACTCCTCCCCCGGCTGCTCCTGATGCACCCCCTGATTCTGCCTAGTCCTTGGAGGGGACCGTCGAATCGTCCCGTGGGCCTGCTTCGCCCGGGAGGGAAGAAGTTACTGTCGCGCCTCCACCTGTTGCGAGCCAAGGGCCTTTCGGTCCGTCGGTTGACCCTCATGCGGATCTTCCTTCAGGGGGTGACTCTCCTGTAAGTACCCCTGGTTGATTTTGATGTGATCAACCGATTTAAGTTAGGTCCTGGTATGTTTAATCCCTCTGCTAAGTGTGCAGGAGCTTAGGTACGGAGGAAGTCGAGCGTAAGACGTAGCGGACGAGAAGGATTGTGCGGGGAAGTGAGCCGACGGGCTCGGTACAATCCGAGGGACGCGGAAGCTGCGGAAGAGTACGCCGGTGGAGCGAGAAGGACGTGCGCGGTGTCCGAGGGACGAGAAGCCGGGAGGAAGGACGCTCGAGGGGCGAAAGGCCGGAGTCGGGTTCGGGTGAGCCTAACTCTGGTTGGCCGGAAATCACCCAGTAGATGAACCAAAAGACTGGTCAGTTTGACCAAGTCAAACCAGGCACCTGAAACAAAATGAAATTTATTTGTTGCTGTGAAGATTCGAACCAGCAAACTCGCTTACATATATCACCAACCTTACCGACTGGGACAAAGAAGAGATGTGATTAAAGTTGTTGCGAGCAGATGATAAAGTTATTTATCTGTTACGAGCAGAAGACAAAGTTATCTCTTAAAGGATAATTTTATCCTTTAATCAGATCCAATGGATACAGTTTAATCCCATCCAAGATCAACCATCCAGATTACATCCATGGATCAACGGCCAAGAGAAAATTCCTCAATAATCAACAATCCAGATTTATTCTCTTAGGCTATAAATAGGCTTAGAGTTTCAACCTTTTCAATCATTCAATTCTCTTGTAATTCTCTCTATAGTCTAGCGTGTTTTTATTGTAAGGCTTCTCCGCCACAAGGAGATTTTAATTGAGCGTCCACTGCCTTGGAAGCAACGTTCTTAGTTGCGACCAAGTTTTTTTTAAAGACGAGTGCCTTCCATTTCTTTATTTTATTATCCGTCTATTCACCCCCCTCTAGCCGGACCAACCCGATCCAACAAGTGGTATCAGAGCCAAGGACGCCGCAGAAAGACTAACCGCCGACTGCAGCAATTTCAAGAAAATGGTTGGAGCCGTAATCTACCCGCCGAAGTTTGAGGGGGAGTTCGCGATGTGGAAGCGCCGAATGCAGGTATTTTTTAAAACTGATATTGAATTGCTAATAATTGTGAAAAATGGTTTTTCAGTTCCTAAAGACAACAACGGCAAGGATAAAAAAATAAAGTCATGGACCAAGAAGGAGAAATCAGACTTTGAAGCAAACGGCAAAGCTGAATTTCATCTACTAGCCGTTCTTCCCGTGCAAGTAGTTAACCGCATCGAGAATTACAACTCGGCAAAAGAGCTCTGGGAGAAATTCCTAGAATTTCATGAAGAGAAGAATAAGAAATCAGACATCGCCGCACTGAACACAAGGAAGATCCAACTCGACGATGAGTCCTTGTCAGAAGAGTCGGAAGGTCAAGAATATGCAGGTCTTGCGCTAATGGCAAATCATCAAGAAAGGAGCACTGATGAAGGGGGAGAGACGTCAGAAGAAAGCGACGACGAAAGAGGAACCTCGCTTTTCGAAAGCGACCCGGTAAGTGAGGTTTGTTTTCTTCCTCATGATCAATTATATGCAGGAGTTAAAGCCTTGCTCAAATCTAATTATAGATTAGAAAAAGAAAATTAAAAATTAAAAAATGAATTAACACTTACATCCTCGTCTGAAATTTTGAAAAATGAAAATGATAATTTGAAAAACTTAGTGCAAAAATTAGAACTTGATATTGCATATTTACGCCAAAAGAAAAATAGCTTTCCTGATAATTTAAATTGGTATTTTAAAAATCATAAGGACCAATTTAAAAAGGTGCCCAAAAGTTATATTCCGCCTAAGTTTTTAATTAATCCTGTATACAGGAACTTATTTTGGGTTCCTAAATTTGTATTAAACTAATAATTTTTTTTGTTATTATATATGTGTGCATTTTGTTTCTCTAACAAAAATTATGTCATTATTTTTTTTATGCACAATTATGCTGTCTATCTACTGGATTATTTTTTTTATGCACAATTATGCTGTCTATCTACTGGAACGCCTTTCAAAATTTTTCGAATATTTTTTTCCTCGAAATTTGAAATTAAGAGTTTAAGGGAAAAACTCATTATAATTTTTTTTTCAAATTTTTCGAAGTTTTTTTTCGAATTTTTTAAAATTTACTCTTCAAGAACTCTTATGTGTTGGTTTGTCATTTTTGAACTTGATCAACCAATTTAAAGCTCAAAATTTTTGTCTAAACTCATATCTTTATCTTCGACTTTGACAAAAATATTCAGATTTTTTTCATAAATGTTTATTTTTTATGAATCGTTTAATGAAATCTATTTTTTTCTGATTTTTTATGAATTGTTTATCGAAATATGTTTTTTTTAAAATTCGATAGAAAAATATTTTGACAAGATTCGATTTTTTTTGGAACTCCACATCAGCTGTGGATTTTATCAAAAAAAAATTAGATTTTATTTAAGTCATTTTTAAAAAAAATGGAATTAACTTTGAAAAAATATGCCATTTTAAAATTTGAAAAATCTATGGCAACGCGATTTTTTTTCACTTAGAATATTTTTTATCGCACTCTAAAATTTTTCTTCTTCCCTACTTATATTTCCCAATTTTTTGATGTGATCAAATGGGGAGGAATAGTATTAAGTTAAGAAGTAGAATTTTAATTTACTCGAAATTTAAGTTTTTTTTGAACTTAAACTGTTTACATTATTATGTATATTTTTTTATTTTGATTACCCTAATTTAACTCAGATTGATGCACATCAAAAAGGGGGAGATTGTAAGTACCCCTGGTTGATTTTGATGTGATCAACCGATTTAAGTTAGGTCCTGGTATGTTTAATCCCTCTGCTAAGTGTGCAGGAGCTTAGGTACGGAGGAAGTCGAGCGTAAGACGTAGCGGACGAGAAGGATTGTGCGGGGAAGTGAGCCGACGGGCTCGGTACAATCCGAGGGACGCGGAAGCTGCGGAAGAGTACGCCGGTGGAGCGAGAAGGACGTGCGCGGTGTCCGAGGGACGAGAAGCCGGGAGGAAGGACGCTCGAGGGGCGAAAGGCCGGAGTCGGGTTCGGGTGAGCCTAACTCTGGTTGGCTGGAAATCACCCAGTAGATGAACCAAAAGACTGGTCAGTTTGACCAAGTCAAACCAGGCACCTGAAACAAAATGAAATTTATTTGTTGCTATGAAGATTCGAACCAGCAAACTCGCTTACATATATCACCAGCCTTACCGACTGGGTCAAAGAAGAGATGTGATTAAAGTTGTTGCGAGCAGATGATAAAGTTATTTATCTGTTACGAGTAGAAGACAAAGTTATCTCTTAAAGGATAACTTTATCCTTTAATCAGATCCAATGGATGCAGTTTAATCCCATCCAAGATCAACCATCCAGATTACATCCATGGATCAACGGCCAAGAGAAAATTCCTCAATAATCAACAATCCAGATTTATTCTCTTAGGCTATAAATAGGCTTAGAGTTTCAACCTTTTCAATCATTCAATTCTCTTGTAATTCTCTCTATAGTCTAGCGTGCTTTTATTGTAAGGCTTCTCCGCCACAAGGAGATTTTAATTGAGCGTCCACTGCCTTGGAAGCAACGTTCTTAGTTGCGACCAAGTTTTTTTTTAAGACGAGTGCCTTCCATTTCTTTATTTTATTATCCGTCTATTCACCCCCTCTAGCCGGACCAACCCGATCCAACATCTCCCCCGGCTGTTGTTCATCCTGAGGGGGTCAGCGAGGGGTCCTCACCCTGACTACTCCCTTAACCGTACCATTCGCTGGTCGACAGAAGAGGCGGATTACGAAAGACTCGAGCCCCAGATGGAAAAGGCTGCGGTCCGGTGGCCCTAGCCCCCTTCCCTCTGTCCCTGAGGAGGCTGTTTTTCTTTCCGATGGTGGGGAATCTATTCCCCTATCTTCCCCCGTTCCGCCGGCTGCTGTTCTGGAGGTCGGCGTCTCGACCCTCGGCTCTTCTTCAATTGACCCTGTCGAGGCTCCGAAGGGTAAGGAGGTATTGCGCACCCAATATAGGATGACACTCGACCGCATTCAAAAGAGGCTGGATGCAGCATTGGATGCTTCCATGCACTCTTACCCCCCAGTGCAATTGAAGGAAGTTCCTGCCGAGGGGCCCTTGTCCGAGGGGACTTTCAGCTCTGAGGAGGGTGATTCCGGCCCCTCTACACTGCCCCTGGAGCTCCTGTTGTCCAGCTACTTCCTCCGCGCAGGGGCTCGTTGCCTTCTGAGGGCTAGGCCGACATCTTGAGGTCTCAAGGAGGAGCGGTCGTACGAGTCTCTACGTGGCCTCTAACCAATCTCCACGAGTCCCTTCGGAAGGTGTGTATTCCTGGTATATAGGATGTTTCCTTGCATATTCTATAATTCCTTGGAGCAATGATAGGCGGCTGATGATTGCCTGACGGGCGGCTGTGGCTTGTACGCCTAGCCTCAGATTGAAGCCTTGACCCGCCGGGCCCTGAGAGCAGAGGTCGCAGCTGACCACGAGCACCGGGCGGGACTTATGCAAGCGGGGGTCAGCCAGGCTCTACGGGCGATGGTGGAGCATCAGTTGAATACCCTGATGGCCAAGGAGTCCGCCCTATATAGTTCCCGGCAACGGGAACGGTTGGCCTCCAAGCGAACGGTGGCCATTACCAATGACCTGCTCCAGGTGACGCAGGAGCGGGATCAACTTTTGATGAGAGAGAGAAAGCTATCGGGCGATATCCGACCTATGGAGGCCTCGACCGAGAGGTTGAACGCACGCGTTCAGAACCATGAGCGACAGCTCGGCCAGAAGGAATCCGACCTCATTACGTTGACTGATCGCCTGACTGTCATCGAGGATGACCTGGCCTTGGCTCGATCGGAGGTATGGGCCGCTTCAGACAGGCTCCGGGAGGCCCTGGCAGAGCAAGATAGAATGTCTGCCGAGATGGAACAGCTGAAGCGCGCCAAGGAGGCTGCTGAGGCTGAGCTATGCGACCTTCAGGCGGCTGAGACTTCTAACACTAGAGAGGTTGAGGCAGACTTCAAAGTCAAGTTTCTGGAATCAGATGAATTTGGCGATATCCTTGCCGGCCAGGTAATGAAGTGCTTGAAGCAAGGCTTCCATGGGGCCATTGACCAGTTGAAGAAGGCTCAACTTCTGCCTCCAGACGCTGATCCGAGTTTATGGGTGTCGACCGAGTTTGGGAGGAGCTCCCTCCCGAGGACCAAGAGTTGTAGGATAATGTGTTTACCAGGGAGCTTGGCCCTGCTGTACCCATTTTGATTAAAATGATAACATTTCTTTACCTTACTGTCTTGTGCATGCTTTTGCGTTTGACTCCCTGTGTCATTTGTCTTCGCCTCAAGGGCTCAGAGAGTAGCGAGATCGAGGGTTTTCGGGTTTAATTCTTTGAACGGATCTCCCAAGCTAACCCTGTAAGCCCAAGTACCAGGCCTGCATTTATTCCCCGGTGGGACTCCCCCCTCAGCCCTTCTCTTTTAGAGAGTGTTGGTGGCCTCCGAACCGTCGTCTCCGCATCCCAAGCAATCTCTTGAATTGACCCATAAAGAATTGCGAGTTCCCAGGTGCGGCGGAGGAATACCAATCGACGCAACGCTTCAGGGTTGGCGTCCATTGCTCTTCCCGCTCCATGTCTGCATTAAATGCGAAGAGAGGCGGTGGTCACTATAAAAAGAGGGAGAAGGTTGAATCGTCCTTCCCCATTCATTTCGCTTTCTTTCTCCCGATAGACTCCTTGTGGCGAGATGCCAGTGCCCTTTCCTCCGCCCCATTTTATGGTAGGAGTTGTCGACACCGCCGGGGAGGATAGCGGAAACGTAGTAGTGTTTCTCGCCGAAGGGCCTAGCGGAGGTGGAACCACATGTTTCACACTGTTTGCCAGGGAGCATAACGAAGATGATGTCCGGGGCCTCGCTGAACATCTTGACGGAGATGAGACCCCGGGTTTGGCTGAGGAGTCCAGAAGGGATATCATGTGTTCCGTCAGGGAGCATGGCAGAGATGACATCTCCTGATGGTTCATCTTTGCCCCTCCCTGGGCAGTCAATGTCTCCTGGCGGTTCGTCACCTGTCCGCCTCAAACACCATCCCCTTCTGACTGCTCGTTTCCCCGAGTTTTGGGCATCGGATGGTGTTTGCCGGGTATGGCACAGAGCTGTCACCAGGAGAAGGATTGTAGCTGCTGTTCCCCTCCTATTCCTTTTGAATTTTATAGTCATCCTTGTTGTTAGATGCATCTTTGCGGGAAGAGGTAGTTGGGGTCTTCGAACGGAATTGTTACACCCATGTGTTCCCCCAGTTGTTCTCATCTGTTAATGATTACTAGGATAAAGGACCAAGAGGTCTCCACTACGGCCGAAGATTCAAAGATTTTGACCATGACGTATGTGGATCCCCGCTCACCCGCTATTGGAAGACGGTTTCGAGCCAATTGACTCTGCGGGAATGATGAAGTGAATGGAGAAAAGCCCGAGTAGAGGAGTGATTTCCTTTATCAGATCTTCTGATTGTATCTTGGTATTCCTCCGAGATGTTGACACCAATGTATTTCCCATATAAATAAAAGAGAATATTGGTTACCTTTGATGTGCACATGCTTGTATTAATATTCTGATGTCTCGCTTGCTCCCCTTTTGTCGAATAGATCATGTTAACTTTACTTCCGCAACGCCTACGTATCCCGGGCACCCGTAGTGCCCCGAGGCCTCAGGGTCTCGGCTACTTAGTCGGGCGTCTGTATCACCCAGACCAAGCCTAAGTACCCCGGGCATCTGCATCATCGCGAGGTATTAGAGCTTTTGATTCTTGGTTGGGAGTCCGTGGCACCCATACCAAGCCTAAGTACCCCGGGCATCCGCAGCACCGCGAAGTATTAGGGTTGCTGATTCTTGGTTGGGAGTCCGTAGCACCCAGACCAAGCCTAAGTACCCCGGGCATCCACAGTACCGCGAGGTATTAGGGTTTTTCTTCTTCGTTGTATATGCTGACACTTTGGAGAGGGCACCTTTCTTTATTTCATGAATTCGCTGCAAGGCAGCAAGAGTGCATAGGCAGGTACACAATATGCGAGGTAACTCTTACCGAGAATGAGCAGGTCGGAGCCTTTTGTTCCTGTCCTCCTGCACACGACCGCTTAATCCAGCTAGCTTTCTGGAGCCCTCGGGTTTTTTCGGGACTCTGATCTGACCTCCCCACTGTAACATCGCCGAGACACCAGCTGATCCCCTTTGACTTCAACCGCTCGATCGCCTACGGGGAATTTTATCTTCTGTTGGTAGACAGAGACTACCGCCTGGAAGACACTGAGTGTCGGGCGTCTCAAGATGGCATTGTAGGATAAGGGAGCGTCCACAATCAAGAAGGGTGTCCTCCTGGTCCTTTCAAGCACGTCGCTGCCCAATGATAGTGATAGGGTGATTTGCCCTATCGGTTGTACTCGATACCTAGTGAAGCCGAACAGTAGGGTCGAGACCGGGAGCAGCTCATCCTCATCGATCTGCATCTGGTCTAAAGCCGCCTTGTACAGGATGTTCACGGAACTTCCTGTGTCCACGAAGATGCGTTTAACCTCGTAGTTGGCGATGCGGGCAAGGATTACTAGGGCGTCTTCATGGGGAGCTTCCACTTCATCCAAGTCTACTGGACCGAAAGAGATTGTAGGGTCGGGCTCCAGGCTCCGACTAGTCCCGATCAAGTAGTTTTCCAGTCGCCGGGTATGAGACTTCCTTGCCCGGTGGGAATATCCTCCAGTGGGTCCCCCGGAGATTACTCCAACATGTCCCGAGGGCGGGCCACGTACAAGGGCCTTTCACTTCCGGGGATCTCTTTCTAAGGAGGGAGATCTGCGGGGTGCAGGCCCCTGACTCCTTCCTTGTGACCGTGACCGAGACCGATGTCAGGTCTTGTTTTCCTCGGCCTACTACTGCCAAGGAGAAAGGCTTCGCCGTGGAGTTCTTCGCCGATATCCTACTTTATTCCACTTCCTCCGAGGTTTGGTGTCTGCCTCCTCACTCAATTTCCTCATCAAGGTATGACACTCCTCGGTGGAGTGTGTTGTACTGCCGTGGAAGTCGCAGTACTTCGTCAATGGCTCCGGCTGCTCAGTATCCACCGTCTCAACCAGCCTTCGCTTGCCAGCCCACTGGTCCTTCCCGAGGTGAAGGTCCTTTCCTCGAGTTGGAGTTGGGGGCTCCGTCCTTTCGGCCCGGGGAACAGCTTGAGGGAGGACTCCGGCTGGTTCCTTGCGACGGGCGTATTACACCTCCTCCACGTTAACGTGCTTGACAGAACGTCCCAGCAGATCATCGAAGCTGATAGGGGGCTTCTTCACTAGGGATCGAAAAAAATCCCCTTACGCGAGCCCTTGGGTGCAGGCACTGACGAGGATTTCCGACGTTGCACTGGGCACATCTTGTGCCACCCTGTTGAACCACTGGATGTATTCCTTGAGCGGCTCTTTCGGCTTCTGCTTTAGGGTGAATAAATTGAGTGTCGTCTTTTGATAGTGACGGCTACTGGCGAAGTGGTGGAGGAAGGCGGTTCTAAACTCCGCGAAGGAGTTGATAGAACCTTGTGGCAGCCTTTGGAACCATTGTTGGGGTGCTCCAGACAAGGTGTTCAGGAACACCCGACACTTTACACCGTCAGTATACTGGTGCAGGAGTGCCGCATTTTCAAACTTAAAAACATGATCCTCCGGATCTGTCTTCCCGTCATAATCAGCGATCCCAGGCCCACGAAATTGCTTCGGCATGGGGTTGTTGTGCTTGGATGGCTAGAGGGGGGGGTGAATGTAGCCAGACACTCATATTACTCCCCTCTTTGAAATCTTTCTTCTGCGATCAAAGATTAGCAGCGGAAACAACAACACAGAAAGAAAACAGGGAAAGAAAGCAACCCGACTCTAACATGAGGATGTACAAGGTTCGGGGATAACTTGCCCCTACTCCTTAGCGTGCCCGTGAGATGGGCGATCCCTTGATCGTCGGCAGATCAAGCCCCGATGAACCCCGGATATCAAATGCCTCCTTCTCGGTAGAGAAACCTTTCCACAAGCGGTCTCAAGAAGATACAAGTTAAGCTTACGAGACACTAGAAGAAATTGCTCACAAGTATGTAGCAGAAACACTTAAGTACGAAGCTACAGAGAGCACAAACACAGCACAGCCATACTCCTCAAATTTTCTGTCTGTTCTCTCCTTCTGCTCCTCTGCTTCCAGCTTCGTCTTAAGCTCCTGCTCCCATCGCCAAGCTCCATCAGCATCCACTGAGCCACAGCCTGACCCCCTGACTCCCTGAGCACTCAGTCCACTGAAGACCTCTTCAGCTGAGCCCTCCGTCAGTCGCCAGCCGCGCCAGGAAGTCGTTGAAACCTAAAAACAGAATACATACAAATCTGCCACGGTGAAAGTCGCCATTGACTCTTCTCCTTAGTTTGTATCATCCCTGTCTAACCTGCACACTCATCAGAAGCTTAGCAAAGCATATCACAAAGAAATCGGCAGTGTATCAGAGAAAACAGACGCGATTAGAGCGTCTGACAGCGATTTCAAATTAAAGTTCAAGCACTGATCGGTCACCAGACCGATCAGTGATGACCCTGATCGGTCACCAGACCGATCAGGGAAAGCCCTGAACGATCAGGCTCCAGCATGATCGGTCCACAGTGAGAAATCAGGAATCGCGGACTTCTTGTGATCGGTCACACTGACCGATCACAGGTCACGGATTGGTCACCGGACCGATCCAACACTTGCTGGAGCTTTCCCCAGCTCCCGCAGGCCAAAAGTCCCTGATCGGTCACCTGACCGATCAGGTCACAACCTGATCGGTCTGGTGACCGATCAGGAGCCATCTTGATCGGTCAGGATGAGGAAACTCCGATCTTTGATCGGTAACGAAGACCGATCAAGGGTTTCTCCCTAAACTTCTGATCACTCTCTGATCGTTCACCAGAACGATCAGAAGCCAAACAGAAACCTTTCTGTTCTCTCCCTGATCGGTCACCAGACTGATCAGACGTCCTTGGTTCGGTCACCAGACCTATCCACAACAGGGAGTTCGTGTCAACTCCCTGATCGGTCACCAGACCGATCCAGAGACTCCCAATTCAACTCTAAGTCAAGAGAACGGGCTCCCTAGCCTTCTCTGACTAGTGCTCAGTCCCCCGGACCAAGACTCCGTGCCTAGCTTCACTCACCGGGACTTCATTCAACCTAGCTTCACTCACTAGGATCTAGCTTTACTCACCAGGGTTTCGGTCACCCGACTTCACTCACCGGGACCCGGCTTCACTCACCGGGACCCGGCTTCACTCACCGGGATTTCAATCACCTGGCTTCACTCACCAGGACCCGGCTTCACTCACCGGGATTTCAGTCACCTGACTTCACTCACCAGGACCCGGCTTCACTCACCGAGATTTCAATCAACCTAACTTCACTCGCTAGGATTTCAATCACTCCGTGCCCAGTCCCCGACCAGGACTTAATCCGAATTCACCCAACCAAACTTAAATCAGTGTCAACACCAAAACAACAATCGGGCCAGACTGCATCAACAGGGGTCTTCCACAATCTCAGATGAGAAGGGAGCAGAGAGAACCTTATGCGAGGCCTTAGGTTCCTCCCTTTTCCCTTGTCCCTCTTCGTGCCTCTGCGCGTTGGAGGCTACCGAGTGGGCCTTCTCGATATCTTCAGGAGAGTCTCTTCGGGGACCTGGGGCTACTCCGTCCCGTCGCCCCAATGGTGTGACGGATCTTTGCGAGTGCAAGATGGAGACTCTAAGGATCTCCTCTAGTGCAGGAGCCCCTCGTTGCGAGGTGGCTTGCTCGACTTGGTGTTGCTCGAGCGCTTTTTTGATGGCGTTGGCCACCAAGTGATCCAGTTCCTCCTTCGTCAGGACAATGGATTGTCCCTTCGGCCCTGCCATCGGTGCTCCTTCTGGTGCTTTATTGGTTACCCACAGACGACGCTAAACTTGTTCCGGAAGGAATCGACGTCGACAGCCAGTCACCGGGGTTCAACCCACGTAGATGTTGACGATAGGGGAGGAACTCCGCGTCCTGCGAGATCAACACAAGCGTTAGGGGAACACGTCGGAGGTTGTCCGGCGGAGCCCACTCCGACGCTCAAATCAGTACCTCGATGGAGAAGAGTAGAATGCAGAAAAATGTACGAGTAGTAGAGAATACGCAACCCCCTTACCGGAGGGGTTGAAATACCTTTTATACCTGCGGCTGCTGCCTTGGTGCCTCCCATGATTTATGCCACGTCCCCCCCTTCGTCGGTTACAGAATAGTCTTTGAAACGGTCCATGTCATCATTAAGTGTGACCCGTTGCGATATTTAAGGGTCATGATGACTCCGCGATAGTGGGGATGCTTTTCCCGGGGTACTTAGGCTTGGTCTGATTGCTACGGACGCCCAACCAAGTAATCAAAACCCTAATGCCTCGCGGTGCTGCGGATGCCCGAGGTACTTAGGCTTGGTCTGGGTGTCGCATTCCCCCAACTAAGAATCAAAACCCTAATACCTCGCGGTGCTGTGGATGCCTGAGGTACTCAGGCTTGGTCTGGGCTGGGTGCGCCCGATATCCAACCAAGATCTACGCAACCCCTACCTGGGAACTAGAGGAGGCTCGAGGACAAGAGGTTAATACACACAACCTACTTGGCATGAATCAAGCATCCTCGGGCATGGTAAACTGGCAGAATATCTGGTTATTGCTCGAAGCGCTTACACAACAGAGATAACAAGTGATTTCCTTCATCTTTGCGGAAAATACATTGACAATGACATCTCAAAAGGAACACAAAGAATAGGGGATACAACCAAGGGATCCAGTAGAGGAGATCACTCCTTTGCCCAGGTTCTTCTCTATAGCTTCCACATTGCCGCATAGTCACGTAGCCCGGAACAAAGGGGAAGAGAAGGGGAAGCAGCAGCTGTAACTCCTCCTCGGATGACACACTACTCCAAGCCCGACTGATGTTCGATGCCCAAAACTCGGGGAAACGGGCAATCGGCATAGGAGAGCAACCGGGGAGGGGCAGAAGATGAACCACCAGGAGATGCTATCAGGTGTAACAAATGATATCATCTCTGCCATACTCCCCGGCAAAGCACGTAAGGTCTTTTCCGGACTCTCCAGTGAATCATGTGGTTCCATCCTCGCCATGCTCTCCCGGGAAAGAGGCAACATTATCTCTGCTATGCTCCCCAGTGACGCCAAAAACCCCTGGTAGTAGGGGGGACGATGGAGGATGTACCGGAAGGTGGTATGTTTCGTAGGAGACTCCGGGAGTGCCTGACTCAGCCCAGACAGATGGGACTTCGCACCCCGTTGGGCGGTGAACCTTCTCCTTTGCCCGGTTCCCCTCTAGGCTGCAACCACTTTTTCCTTTCTGATCCATGAGAATGGGAAGGAGAGATGGAGGGGAACAAACGCGTTGGCCTCCCACCTTTATAAAGGGGGCTGCCCAGCCGTATTTAATGCAGGCATGACGCTGGAGCAGTAATGGACGCCAATCCTGAAGCGTCGCGTCGATTGGTATGCCTCCACGGCGCCTGAGAACTCGCAACCCTTTATGGGTCAACTCAATGGATTGCTTGGGGCCCAAAGACGACGGTTCAGAGGTCGCAAACACTCCCTAGATAAAGGAGTCGACATGGGTCCCACAGAAGAATAGCCACGAGCTTGGTAGTTGGGCTGGCGGGGTTAGCTTGGGGAGATCCGTACCCAGGATCAAACTCGAAAAACCTCTAAAGACGCCTGACATCACAGGAGGTGCTGGGTCTGTAGGACCAACCCAAGGGGATGCAAGGGACGAGCAGTGGCTCCCTGACTCCCTTACCCCAGGGGCAGAGAGGGAATGTCTATCCTTCAAAAAAGTGGATATGTTGTCTTGCCCCTGTCGTCAAGGAAAAAATACTAATTCTTCTACTCTCGGAGCCCTCGAGACAAATACGAATGATGCAGGGAGCCAAACGCAACAGCATACACAAGACAGTAAGGCAAAGAAATATTGTCATTATAATCAAAACGGGTACATCGGGGCCAAGCACCTAGGTAACAAATAATCCTACAACTCTTTGTCCTCGGGAGGGAGCTCTTCCCAAACTCGGCCGATCCTCATGAAGCCCAGGTCGACATCCGGAGGCAAAAGTTGGGTCTTCTTCAGCTGGTCGATGGCCCCGTGGAAGCCTTGCTTCAAGCGCTTCATTACCTGGCCGATAATGATGTCGCCAAACTCATACGACTCCAGGTACTTAGCCTTGAAGTCTGCCTCGGTCTCTTTCATGCGGGAAGCCTCAGCAGCCCGAAAGTTGCACACGTCGACCTCAGCAGCCTCCTTGGCACGCTTTAGCTGCTTCATCTCTGCAGCCAGTTTGTCTTGGTCTGTCAGAGCTTCCTTGAGCCTGTCCGAGATGACCCACACTTTCGACCGTGCCTAGGCCAGATCTTCCTCGAAGTTAGACAGGCGATCAACCGCCATCATGAGGTCGAATTCCTTCTGGGCGAGTTGGCACGCTTGGTCTTTGACACGTTCAGCTGACCTCCTAGCCGAGGCCCCTAGAAGGCGGATATCGCCTGACAACTTCTTCTCCTTCACTTGGAGTTGGTCCCGCACCCAGGTCACCCGGAGCAGGTCGTTGGTGACGCCCACAGCCTTCTTGGACGCCAAACGTTCCCGGTGCCTGGAATTCTGGAGAGAGGACTCCATGGCCAGCAAGGTGTCCAGTTGATTCTCCACCTTCGCGCGGAGAGCTCTACTGACCCCCCGCTTGCATAAATCCCGCTCTGTGCTCGTGGTTAGCTGCGGCCTCTGCTCTCAGGGTCAGGCAGGTTAAGGCCTCAATCTCGGGCTAGGCATACAAGCCACGACCAGTTGTCAGACAGTCTTCAGTCGCCTATCATTGCACCAAGGAATTATAGAGCATACATGAAAACAACCTCCTATGTATCGGGAACACACACTTTTAAAAGGGACTCACGAAGGGTGGTGAGAGGCCCCGCAGAGTCTTGCACGTCTTCCCTCGCTTGAGACCTCGAGGTGTCAACCCGGCTCTCGGAAGGCAATGAGCCCCTGCGTAGAGGAATTAGCTAGATAGTAGGAGCTCCTGGCGACAGGGTAGAAGGGTCGGAGTCGCCCTCCTCAGAGCTGGAAGTCCCCTCGGAAGAAGGACCCTCGGCAAGAACCTCCTTCAGCTGCACGGGGGGGGGGGGGGGGGGGGGGGGGGGGGGGAGATTGCATGGAAGCCTCCAACGCCGCATCTAGCCTTTTTTAAAGGTGGTCAAGTTGCATTCGGTATTGGGTGGGCAATACTTTCTTACCCTTAGGGGCCTCGGCAGGGTCAACTAAAGAAGAGCCGGAGGCTTGGACACCTGCCTCCGGAGCAGCAGTCGACGGAAAAGGTGGAGATAGGGGAATGGATTCCCCACCATCAGAAGGTGAAACATCTTCCTCAGGGACAGATGGAACGGTGCTGGGGCCACTGGAGCGCAACCTTTTCCATTTGGGGCCCGAGCCTTCCGGAACCTGTCTCTTCTGTCGACCAGAGAATTGAGCTGTTGAGGGGGTAGTAGGAGGCGAGGACTCCTTGGTGACCCCCTCCGGATGGACAGCAGCCGGGGGCGGGTCATCCTCTGAAGGGATGCCCACCCCAGGGTCGACCGACGGACCGGAAGTCCCCCGGTCCGCAAATGGCGGAGGCGCAACAGTAGCCTCTGTCCGTCCTGGCAAGGCAAACCCACGGGACGATTCGGCAGTCCCCTCCGGGGACTCGGCTGGAGCGGAGGGTGCATCAGAAGCAGCGGGGGGAGGAGCCAGCACCTCCTTGTTGGCCTCCTCCCACTTGATAAGTCGGTGCATCGCCCTCGGAAACATAAGTTCCTCCCATGCAGGGATATCAATTAAAACTAATAGGCATTGATGAAAATGATGAACCTACCAAGGCTGGGGCTAATCTGGGTCACTTTAGAGCTAAGGTTCGCTCGGTACATGAGCTCCTCACTCTACACCAGACCTGGACCGTTGAACTTCATACTGGAGAGTATGTTCCTGGCGCACTAGTAAGCTAGACTCTAGAGGAAATCCCCTAATGAGGGAGGAGTCGGTAGATCCTCCGTCCAGTGGTGAGGACTGAAGGGCTGTGTAGGTAGTTGGATGAAGAAGAACTTCTCTTTCCACCCTTTGTGCGAGGAAGGGAACCCACCTAGAAATCTATGGCCGGGATGTGCCGAAAAGCTGAAAGCCCCTCGTGAGCCGATCGGAACGAAGAATAAATGGAAAAGGCGAGGGGCCAGGGGATGTCGAAGAGTTTGAAGATAATGTACGCCCCGCCCATCTGAGCAAAGGCGTTGGGAGTCATCTGGTGGAGGGGGATATCAAAATAGGATGCCACATTCATGAAAAAAAGGGAAATGGGGAAGCGGAGCCCTGACTCTACTTGCCCCAAAAAGAAGGTAAAGAAGCCTACGGGAGGCTCCACCGACGTCTGGTCTACTTTAGGGATCACCACCGCCATCTCGACCAGAATGTCGTAGGCCTCAATGGTCGTTTGCAGAGCCTCCGACCTCACTCTCGACGAGGCGGACTCATATCACTCTGCTCGATAACCTTCCATGGGTCCTAAGGGAAAAGACGAGAAGGAGGCAGGAGACTTACGTTAAAAAGAATCCTTAAAGAAGAAGACGAAGACGAGGTGCACCAAGCAACGAAGCCAGAAGGTGGCCGAACGTCTTCGCCTCCCTTTCTTATACAGAGGAAGCCGCCCGCATGTGTGCAATGAGGGCAAGGCACGTGGAAGGCAAGGAACCACCACATCGGGGCAGCGCGCCATGGAACAGTCGCTTGACGTGAGCCTACTACAGCTGCACACGTCAGTAAGAGATCGCGAAGAGAGCAGTTGGGGCACGTGGCGATGAAGCATTCGCGAAGGGACTTTGTCGCCATCAAAGAGCGTCATGCGCCTATATGAAGGATGGACAAGTATCATTGCAGTACCTCGAAAGTCATAGAAGTCTTTTTGGGAAGACAAAACCAAAAAGAGATTGCCTCGGGACCTGAGGCAAATTCTACAATCCTAGGACCCAATATAACTGCCAAGGGAGCATTAACGGGTGCAAGGACCCACTGGAACATAGCTTCTTCATCACCATACTAGTCCGATCAGTCAGCAACACTTCCTTCGATCAGACTTGAAGGGAGGAACTTGTGATGGGGTTGAGTACCCAGTGGCGGACACGTGGGCTGAAGAAGCTGGGTGGCAAGAGGTAGCGAGTCTGAGTGACTCTCCCGAGATCACCTCGGGAAGCCGGGCTCCGAGACCACCTCGGGGAAGCAGAGTGCCCGGGACCTCCCGGGCCAGAAGACCCCGAGATCACCTTGGGAGAGCGGAGCCCAAGAAACATTCGACCTCAAGTAACGGTCCCCTTTTTCTCGGATCTGCGGATAACTATCCCCACTATCGCGGAGTCACCATGACCCCTAAATGTCGCAACGGGCCGAACTTAATGACGGCGTGGACCATTTCAAAGATTATCCGTAATCGACGAACGGAGGGACGTGACATAGATCATGAGGTGAAGCTTAAATGTCGCATGTTTCCAAGTTTAAATAATTTATATTTAAATCTTTATAATATATATTAAATTTTTACTATTTTATATTAATAAAAAAATAATATATAAAATTATCTTATCAATTATACGAAAAGTGCATATAAAATTTTTTTACGATGGGGGCGAAGCTCAATTTTAATTTGGAGAATTTTTTTTAAACTGGCGCTGTTTTTAAATTTTTGCTGTCACCTTCAACAACAAGCCGCACTGAGCTGTCCTGTCCAGTGTCCACGCCCGCAGGGAAGCAGCCAGCCGACGCCCACGGACGCCGCCCCAGTCGACGCCCACGAGACCAACATCTCATTCACCAATGAAATCACACGTTCCTTCTCCCACCTTCATAAATAACACTAAAACTTACCCAAAAGATCTAGCCATTCATCGTTTCATCTCTCCCCTCTATTTCCCGTAGGGTCGCCCCATTGCGTGCGAATGCTAAATCAATGTTTCCGGTCGGCGGGCACTGTCACTGCTCTGCTGCGAAACAAGTTGAGCTTCTCACGAACCGCGTCGAAACGTCGCATTCACACGCCCTTTTCACGCTCACAATTGTCACTCGATGACGTGGCAATCTGTACGCCAGAAAGTCAGTAGGACCCTGAGGGAAGCGGTCTCCTTCCATGCACATGTAAGATATGAGAGTACATTGACTTCTGGTGCGGATTTTGTTATTTCTAATTTATTTATTTATTTATTTTGTTCTTCCTCCGTTTCTGCTCCTTCTTTGGTTGGAATCGCTACCCAGTCCAGTTTCAGGATATCCTTCAAGATTCATCTGCAATCGGCTCTGGAACTGGCAATCGGGGAAGAACAAGGGACGCATCGATGCTCGATCACCTTCTCCTTTGATGGGCAACGGATGCCTCGGGTCTTCCAGTAGCAGAGTTCGGCTTCCCGAGCCCTCCTCCAATCGGCGCACTCTCTCCCACTCTCGGTCCAACTCCTCCGCCTCCACCTCCTCGTCCCCCGACACCCTCAGAGCCACCGCCGCCATGAGGTTGGGCAACGACTCTCCCGCCACTTCGACCGCCGTCGCATCGGGAGGATTCTACGTCCTCGGACACCCTACCCCTAACATCCTCGAGGTTTACGCTCTGGGGCGAAAACTCGGGCAGGGGCAGTTCGGCACGACCTACCTCTGCACCGAGCTCGCCACCGGATCGGAATACGCGTGCAAGTCCATCGCTAAGCGGAAGCTCATTTCCAAGGAAGACGTGGAGGACGTGCGGAGGGAGATTCAGATCCTACACCACCTTTCCGGCCATAAGAATGTCGTCACCATAAAAGGCGCCTTCGAGGATGCCCAATTTGTGCACATAGTCATGGAGCTCTGCGCCGGAGGTGAGCTCTTCGACCGGATCATTGAGCGCGGGCACTACAGCGAGCGCAAGGCCGCCGAGCTCATCAGGATCATTGTCGGCGTTATCGAGGCTTGCCATTCCTTGGGGGTCATGCATAGGGATCTCAAGCCGGAAAATTTCTTATTGGTCAACAGGGATGAAGATTCATCACTCAAACTCATTGATTTCGGACTCTCAGTATTCTTCAAGCCAGGTGAGGAACGACACAACTTCTAGGCAGTTTCTTTGTTTTTTTCGGGTCTGAAACTTCGAAACAGTTTAGGTTCTCTTTATTTGACTTACCATGTTCCTGTGTATGTAAAGTTTGCTTCCTTTGACTTTCCTTTTTGGATGCTCCATGCATGTTGATTGCTGAAGGAGCTATTATAGATTTATGACAAAAAAAAAGCTACTACAGATTTGGCGTACTCCCGGAGTTATCTTGTTGCCAAATTATGCTTCACTGCCTCAGGGAATTCTCAAATATAAGAGCCAGTAGCAGCCCAATTAATTAAGGATCTAATATCTTCCTGATCGAATATGTTATAGCACAAACCTGAAGCAGGTGAAACTTTTTATTTATCAATGTTGTTGATTGGTCCATGATAGTAACCCTTTCATGGAAGTTGGGTGGTTTCTTCTTGCCTATTGGTAAGTTGAAAACCAATGACTACATTGCTTGCAACGCATTGGACAAGTTCACAATTACACTTTGAATTGTATGTGTGGACACGCGTACAAACTAAAATCTTTTAATGGTAAATTGCCTTTTTCAAGTAGCGAGGACTGAAGTTACATGGCTAAGTCTTATTATTTTCTTGAGCTAGTGCCTTATATTGGCAATGCCAACTGGGATCAAAGAAATGGAGAAAGGCCACAATCTGGAAAACTCGTGCAATTTGTAATAGGGGTTTGACTTTCGAATTTGTAAGATTAAAGAAATGTATGCGAAAAACGATGAAGAAATAAGAATTATCAAAGTAACTATTTCTATTTTTAATGAGATACAATGATCTCGATATGATTGATGTAATTATTGAATGTTTAACCAACTTCTACAATGCTCCAACTAAGAACTGGAAGTTTCTTTGCAAGCTCGTGCTTGCAAATTTGAGTAATCATTCTCCTTGTCTGTCATTAGTGGGTTTCATAATGTCAATTAGTGAAAGGGGAGATATTATATTTGGGGATAGAAGAGGAGTGTAACAATTTAGAGAAGGAATATAGCTAAGGAAGATATGTAACTTTTTCTCTCAATATATTTTTTTCATGCCACAACTTTGGCTTATATAGCCATGACAAAGGAAGATGAAAGAACAATTTGGATCTTCCTACATTAAACACACCATTACATTGTTCTAATCAAATGCATGTAGTTGACAATTTAATTAAACATATAACTTAATTAGCCACTACATAATTTAATCAAACTTGACTTGATGAAGACCAAAGCAATTTGGTTTTGAGTTCCAACAGTGCAATTTGGTGTCTTCGAAGCATGCAATTTGGTTTAGACTTCCAATAATTAGTTCTCCTGATTAGAACTACTAGTTGGTTTAGACTTCCAACAATTTGGTTTAGAAATGCAAGATAAAAACAGGGTCACATGATGTGGCTTTACTAGAAGTTTCTTTGTTAGGCTTGTGTTTGCAAATTGGAGTATTCATTCTCCTTTTTCGGTCATTATTGAGTTTCATTATGTCTACGGGCTGTTTTTTTTTTATACAAGGCCCTTGCACTTCAAATTCAAGGTATGAGGAGGGTCAAATGTTGTGGCTTTTTTCTGACTAATCGAACACTTGAAAGTTGAAACCTAGATCTCTAGTTGTCTCTGTGCTTGCAATCTGGAGTGTCTCTAACTCAGTTTTTGTGCTCAATCAGGTCAGATATTTACTGATGTAGTTGGAAGCCCATACTATGTTGCTCCTGAAGTATTATGCAAGTGTTATGGACCTGAAGCTGATGTATGGACAGCAGGTGTTATACTTTACATACTGTTAAGTGGTGTGCCACCATTTTGGGCTGGTATGATACGACTCTTTTCATGCTTATATGACCTCATGATTGTAGAATCACTCAATATGATCTTTCTTTTTCCAGAAACTCAGCAAGGAATATTTGAGGCTGTTATAAAAGGAATCATTGATTTTGACTCAGATCCATGGCCTTTAATCTCTGAAAGTGCCAAAGATTTAATAAGGAAAATGCTGAACTCTCCTCCTTCAAAACGATTGACAGCCCATCAAGTGCTATGTAGGTGACTGAGATTCATCTTTTGTTTCTCATTATGTGACTTCCTGATTAATAGTCTGATGTTGTTTCATGAGGAATGTGAAATAATCTTTGTTAACCCTTTGACAAGTTGGCAAGCAAATGTTATCCTTAACTTCATCTGTTAAAATTGGGCAAATATTCTTTGATGCAAATGAGACTACAAATATCCAACTATAAATCAGAATAACCATATCTACCTTCTTTCTTCCTTAGCAAAATCTGATGATACATAAAAATTATACACTGGATGTGAAATAAATAGCAGGTTCACTATAGTTTTCAAAGCTGTAAATACCAATAACGAGAACTGATTGTAAGTGAAAAAGTGACATATAATTATTTTAACATATTAATTATGAATTGTTTATTTAACACATAGAAAATTTTGGTTTTGCTTGAGCCTTCTTGTATGATAATTTCCAAGTTATTTTATTAATTGATTTTTGCCATCTCAGTAACGACAGCCTGAAACATGGGTTCTCTTTAAGAGCAAATTTAGTATGCTAAAATGGAGTATGTTTAATCCTTTGTGTGCATTCTGATGTATGATTGGCCGGATTCATGGTATTAATAAAATAACAGTTCTATCTGAGTTTGAGTGACTGTAAATTCAGTGCAAATGTTGACAATGAGGAACTTCTAGATGATTGTATATATCATTAAGTCATACATCCATGATGATTTAAGATTTACTTTGTTGTCTGACATCTTGTATTGTTCATGTTGTGCTCAGCTCATCCCTGGATAATTGAGCAGGGAGTTGCTTCTGACCGAGTTCTAGATCCAGCAGTCCTTTCCCGTCTCAAACAATTTTCTGCAATGAACAAGCTAAAGAAGATGGCATTGAGGGTGAGTGCAAATTTAATGAATCTTACCTATTTTAAGAAGTATTGGCAGCAAGTTGATCCAAGTGATTCCATATACTTTCCTCAGTTAGCTCTTGAAAACTACATTGACAAATCTCTAGGCTCACTTGGGCACTCCTATAAACTTGTATCATTGTAGCATTTTTTATTATTTCCTTTCAGTACTCGTGTGTTTTCATAACAAGATTTAATGTTTTTTAGGTTATAGCTGAAACCCTCTCAGAAGAGGAGATTGCTGGACTTAGAGAAATGTTCACAGCTATGGACACAGACAACAGTGGGGCAATTACTTTTGATGAGCTAAAAGCAGGTTTCAGAAAATATGGTTCTACATTGAAGGATACTGAGATCCGTGATCTCATGGAAGCGGTAAGTTGATATATCTTGATTAAACACAACAATGTTTTGAAGAATAATTTGGTTTCATGTCCCAAAAATATTACTTGATTTAATCTTTTTGTTTATTTGTTTATTTTTTATCTTCAAAAATAGAGTTCTTTTCTTGCCTACCATACCCTGTTAACCTACTGTGATTCTCTTAAAATTTTTGTTCTCACTGGTAATTTGTAATTACTAAACTTCAAGGGTGGGTTTCACGGGTGGGTTTACTTGGATGGAATGATAGGAAAAGATGGGAGAGAGCAAGTGACACACAAATGTTCACGAGTGATGGAGTTCCATGTGTAATCTTATAAACATTTCCCTCTCCTCCTCCCCTCCTAACTTTCCACCCAAGGAAACTTAGCATAGTTTCAAAATTACACCAAGAGATCCACGTGTAAGTGATCATGCATAATAATTGCACACTGAATTAAATTATTTAATTTCATTGGTTCGGCTATAAATAACCCAATTAAAATGATTATCCTTATTCAAAATTGTATGAAATCCTGATTAGAACATGTATCTGTTTGTCTTTTAGTAACCTTATATAGGCAAAGAAAATCTAGGAAGGCACATATTTTAGCACTATCTTTCTAGACAGAAACATCTATGGGAGACATAAAGTACAGCTGTATTCAACATATAATGAATGTTTAGAGTTTGACTTGCCGTTGTCCGGAAGGAACACTCACAAAGTTGTTTCATTTCCTTTATTTAGCAATTTGCCTGCCATTAGTGGGAGAATCTATGAACCCGTGTATGACAAAGTTGCTTCTTCTGTGTAACTTGCAAGTTACATGGAACAGAATGATCTGGAGACAAAACACTGTGCACATTTCTCTTTGACTTTCTGTATTTGAATATTCTGGTAATGTATATTGGTGTAATAGAAATGAAGCTTCTGAGAAGTATAATGTTGATATTCTTCTTCCTAGTGCCCACTAAACTTCTGAATAAATGAATCGAAATTTAGCTTTCAACTGAGAACATGCCATAAATATAATTTTCTTAAACTTCTTCTCACTTTGATTTGATTTCTCTACTCCAAAACCTTTTCTGTTAGGAAGATGCAGGAACTAATGTGTAAAACTTAGATTTGTTTATCTATTTTTTTTCTTTTTTACTTTCACTTGCATGGTTGCACCAGAATAGTGAAATGATTGACCAAAAAAGGAGAAATTATGAGGTATATGTTGCTGTTGATGGAGATTACACTTATGACAAGTATCTTTCCTTCAGGACTTTCTATGTTAAACCTGTCCCTTGTTAACGTTAATGTAGTACAATTTGGGGAACGACTTGTTGCTTTTGCTCCAATATGGGAAATAGTAATGCAACTGAACAAAAATGATTTAATGGTATTTTTTTCCCCTGAAACATAGTTTTTCCCCCTCTGAAATCTGAGTTTATGGCAAATGTTGACTTCTTGCTTTCTTATTTTTTACTGATTTACATTTTGCAATCGAGTGTAGGCCGATATTGATAACAGTGGTACCATTGATTATGGAGAATTTATTGCTGCAACTATACATCTGAACAAGCTGGAACGTGAAGAACATTTAATGGTAGCATTTTCATACTTTGACAAGGATGGAAGTGGTTATATCACTGTCGATGAGCTGCAACAAGCTTGTAAAGAGCATAACATGACTGATGTTATTCTTGAAGATATAATTAAAGAAGCGGATCAAGATAATGTAAGTAATGTATCTTGCTTGAAAATTTTGTAGCTTTTTCTTTCATTAGGTAAGTAAATTGGCATATTGATACATTCCCAACAAATTTTTAGATACCCTGTAGTAGGTAAGGAGAAGTGGCCATATTAATACTGGTGAATTTTGAGAAGTTCGGGCAGTAAGGAGAATAGAACTCTGACTTGCTAGAGCTAAAAATACTTGCTGCATGATGTTCTACATAACAAAATCCATCTCATCTGTTGTAAAATTTAGTCTAACAGATGCCAAGCATTAAATGAGTATTGACAAGTATCCAATCTTTTTAGCCAGTGTGTAGAGATCAAATATCTGGAGCACATTTAATACATTATAGGAAAATTTATACGAGTACCATTTCTAGTAAATATCAAACACATAGATCCAGTGTTCCCTTTATCTGTCTCCATATGCTGCCAACCATTGCAGGTCCATCAGATGTCTAAATCTTTACAATTATATTAGAAGTTGGTATGGAAATTTGTATAATTCTGCCCCTAATCTGCTCTGCAATGTTTCAGGATGGGCGTATTGATTACGGGGAGTTTGTTGCTATGATGCAAAGGGGTAGTATAGGACTGGGAAGGCGAACAATGAGAAATACTCTAACAGTAAGCATGAGGGATGTAGCCTTTTGAGTATTATACTGAAACGTTGCTTTAATCTATTGTTAGTAAGGCAGTTTCCCTGCCTTTTTTTGTGTTTGTGTTGATTTAGGAGATGATGTGCAAAAGAATTGCCTGTAGAATCTAATCGTAATAGTCTGTTCATCGTAGGATGAGAAATTTGATGTTCAAGTTGGAAGCTGTCTCCAAAAAAAAAAACACACACACAACAAAATTGGCTGATTCAGCTGTTTAGATCAGCCATGCATTGCTAACTTGTATAAGATATGTTTCTTTATAGAGTGTATTATTTTTACATGTTATCGTAAATAAAACCTTGTCGAATCCCCTCAGAAACATTTCAGTAATCTCCGCTCCTTCCTGACCAGGATATATCACTCCTGATTTTTAAATAAATATGTGCATTTGTATTTAATAGTTAACGATTATAACTAAGGTCAAGTTTTACTCCGACGCACACGGCAATGAGAATCTCATTCGTAACA
>JAGFNQ010003955.1:165565-241504 GCA_024364735.1 Boesenbergia rotunda | reverse complement strand
TTCAAAGAATTTCTAGTGACCAAGAAGATCAAGAGGAAGAAGAATTGATCATATCATCAAGTGAGGAGGAAGGACTAAGTGAACGAGCATCCACCTCATCCGAAGAAGAAGTATCAACATCAAGGGTTGAGAGGGAGGAGAGACCCGCATCCACACAAGAGCAAGAGAAAGCTCTAACTTCCGCCAAAGCAAAGTCAAAAGAGCATATCATATGCTTTGGTTGCAACAAAAGGGGGGCACTACAAGGATAAGTGCCCACTAGGTAAAAAAGAGGTAATTCCTAAGCTCAAGTTCATTCAATTAAATTCTAATATGGGATGTAGGAATGGGGAAGCTCAAAAGGAGAAAAGAACAAAAATTCGATGCTTCACATGCGGGGAGCTAGGACATTACCATACAAAATGTACAAGGAAAGGAGAGCTTAAAAAGATGGAGCACCTTAGAAGATGGGAGAAAGAAGAAAGGAAAAGGAGTACGCATCAAGGGGGAGCCCCTAGGGTAAGGGAGGTAATCCCTAACTCTACTTATGGTCAAAATGTTTCCCTGAATGCTAGAGATGTAAATGATTGCTTGCCTAGATGTAATTTTGGTTTCAAATATCATGATAGGAATATGAACACTATTGCGTGCCAAAACACCAAAAATTCTACGTTTCATAACAAATCTAGGAATTCTAGGACTAAGGACCAAGACATAAACTTTAAAAAAGGGAGACATATGCCTAGAAAAACGGATAGACCTAGGAATGATCAAGTTAGGCCTAATGATCCTAAGGTTAAGAATTTGAAAAAGAAAAATCAAGTTTTGAAAGTAAAACTTGATAAATTGGAGAAAAACCTAGATAGACTCATTAGGGAGTCCAAGGGGTCAAGCATGATACAAAAAGATCAACCTCTTAGGAATGGTAGGTCGGGTTTAGGATTCCACCCTAGGAGGGCAAATGTTAGTAAAATGACATATTCAAGGATGCCTTATGTTTATGGTAGAGAAAAGATTAAAAAATGGTAAAGAAAAATCATTTAAAGGAAAAGAAAAGGAATTGACCAAGAAAAAAGTCTATAGGGTTAAGAGAATAGTAGTGGAAGGTCAAGAAGCACCGGAAGAGCACCGGTGTGGTCTTGCATTTATTGAAAAGTTATCTAGGGAGGTAACTAGGACTAGGAGCTCAAAAGAGAGCTCTAGAAGTTAAAATGAGATCTATGGTCAATGGATCTTAGGTGGTTTTCTTCTAGACGGCTAGATGGGCTATGAAGTATGTCAAAGAATTTAAAAGGTTAAGATTAATCTTAATCCTAGAGAACTGATATATTAAAGGGAGAGTTATACATTTTATGAGCCTATTTTATATTAATAAAAAAATAATATATAAAATTATCTTATCAATTATATTAAAAATGCATACAAAATTTTTTTACGATGGGGGCGAAGCTCAATTTTAATTTGGAGAATTTTTTTGAACTGGCGCTGTTTTTAAATTTTTGCTGTCACCTTCACCAACAAGCCGCACTGAGCTGTCCAGTGTCCACGCCCGCAGGGAAGCAGCCAGCCGGCACCCACGGACGCCGCCCCAGTCGACGCCCACGAGACCAACGTCTCATTCACCAATGAAATCACACGTTCCTTCTCTCACCTTCACAAATAACATTTAAACTTACCCAAAAGATCTAGCCATTCATCATTCCATCTCTCCCCTCTATTCCCCGTAGGGTCGCCCATTGCGTGCGAATGCTAAATCAATGTTTCCGGACGGCGGCACTGTCGCTGCTCTGCTGCGAAACAAGTTGAGCTTCTCACGAACCGCGTCGAAATGTCGTATTCGCACGCCCTTTTCTCGCTCCCAATTGTCACTCGATGACGTGGCAACCTGTATGCCAGAGAGTCAGTAGGACCCTGAGGGAAGCGGTCTCCTTCCATGCACATGTAAGATATGAGAGTACAGTGACTTCTGGTGCGGATTTTGTTATTTCTAATTTATTTATTTATATTTGTTCTTCCTCCGTTTCTTCTCCTTCTTTGATTGGAATCGCTACGCAGTCCAGTTTCAGGATATCCTTCAAGATTCATCTGCAATCGGCTGTGGAACTGGCAATCGGGGAAGAACAAGGGACGCATCGATGCTCGATCACCTTCTCCTTTGATGGGCAACGGATGCCTCGGGTCTTCCAGTAGCAGAGTTCGGCTTCCCGAGCCCTCCTCCAATCGGCGCACTCTCTCCCACTCTCGGTCCAACTCCTCTGCCTCCACCTCCACCTCCTCGTCCCCCGACACCCTCAGAGCCACCGCCGCCATGAGGTTGGGCAACGACTCTCCCGCCACTTCGACCGCCGTCGCATCGGGAGGATTCTACGTCCTCGGACACCCTACCCCTAACATCCTCGAGGTTTACGCTGTGGGGCGAAAACTCGGGCAGGGGCAGTTCGGCACGACCTACCTCTGCACCGAGCTCGCCACCGGATCGGAATACGCGTGCAAGTCCATCGCTAAGAGGAAGCTCATTTCCAAGGAAGACGTGGAGGACGTGCGAAGGGAGATTCAGATCCTACACCACCTTTCCGGCCATAAGAATGTCGTCACCATAAAAGGCGCCTTCGAGGATGCCCAATTTGTGCACATAGTCATGGAGCTCTGCGCCGGAGGTGAGCTCTTCGACCGGATCATTGAGCGCGGGCACTACAGCGAGCGCAAGGCCGCCGAGCTCATCAGGATCATTGTCGGCGTTATCGAGGCTTGCCATTCCTTGGGGGTCATGCATAGGGATCTCAAGCCGGAAAATTTCTTATTGGTCAACAGGGATGAAGATTCATCACTCAAACTCATTGATTTCGGACTCTCAGTATTCTTCAAGCCAGGTGAGGAACGACACAACTTCTAGGCAGTTTCTTTGTTTTTTTCGGGTCTGAAACTTCGAAACAGTTTAGGTTCTCTTTATTTGACTTACCATGTTCCTTTGTATGTAAAATTTGCTTCCTTTGACTTTCCTTTTTGGATGCTCCATGCATGTTGATTGCTGAAGGAGCTATTATAGATTTATGACAAAAAAAAAAGCTACTACAGATTTGGCGTACTCCCGGAGTTATCTTGTTGCCAAACTATGCTTCACTGCCTCAGGGAATTCTCAAATATAAGAGCCAGTAGCAGCCCAATTAATTAAGGATCTAATATCTTTCTGATCGAATATGTTATAACACAAACCTGAAGCAGGTGAAACTTTTTTATTTATCAATGTTGTTGATTGGTCCATGATAGTAACCCTTTCATGGAAGTTGGGTGGTTTCTTCTTGCCTATTGGTATGTTGAAAACCAATGACTACATTGCTTGCAACGCATTGGACAAGTTCACAATTACACTTTGAATTGTATGTGTGGACACGCGTACAAACTAAAATCTTTTAATGGTAAATTGCCTTTTTCAAGTAGCGAGGACTGAAGTTACATGGCTAAGTCTTATTATTTTCTTGAGCTAGTGCCTTATATTGGCAATGCCAACTGGGATCAAAGAAATGGAGAAAGGCCACAATCTGGAAAACTCGTGCAATTTGTAATAGGGGTTTGACTTTCGAATTTGTAAGATCAAAGAAATGTATGCGAAAAACGATGAAGAAATAAGAAATATCAAAGTAACTATTTCTATTTTTAATGAGATACAATGATCTCGACATGATTGATGTAATTATTGAATGTTTAACCAACTTCTACAATGCTCCAACTAAGAACTGGAAGTTTCTTTGCAAGCTCGTGCTTGCAAATTCGAGTAATCATTCTCCTTGTCTGTCATTAGTGGGTTTCATAGTGTCAATTAGTGAAAGGGGAGATATTATATTTGGGGATAGAAGAGGAGTGTAACAATTTAGAGAAGGAATATAGCTAAGGAAGATATGTAACTTTTTCTCTCAATATATTTTTTTCATGCCACATCTTTGGCTTATATAGCCATGACAAAGGAAGACGAAAGAACAATTTGGATCTTCCTACATTAAACACACCATTACATTGTTCTAATCAAATGCATGTAGTTGACAATTTAATTAAACATATAACTTAATTAGCCACTACATAATTTAATCAAACTTGACTTGATGAAGACCAAAGCAATTTGGTTTTGAGTTCCAACAGTGCAATTTGGTGTCTTCGAAGCATGCAATTTGGTTTAGACTTCCAACAATTAGTTCTCCTGATTAGAACTACTAGTTGGTTTAGACTTCCAACAATTTGGTTTAGAAATGCAAGATAAAAACAGGGTCACATGATGTGGCTTTACTAGAAGTTTCTTTGTTAGGCTTGTGTTTGCAAATTGGAGTATTCATTCTCCTTTTTCGGTCATTATTGAGTTTCATTATGTCTACGGGCTGTTTTTTTTATACAAGGCCCTTGCACTTCAAATTCAAGGTATGAGGAGGGTCAAATGTTGTGGTTTTTTTCTGACTAATCGAACACTTGAAAGTTGAAACCTAGATCTCTAGTTGTCTCTGTGCTTGCAATCTGGAGTGTCTCTAACTCAGTTTTTGTGCTCAATCAGGTCAGATATTTACTGATGTAGTTGGAAGCCCATACTATGTTGCTCCTGAAGTATTATGCAAGTGTTATGGACCTGAAGCTGATGTATGGACAGCAGGTGTTATACTTTACATACTGTTAAGTGGTGTGCCACCATTTTGGGCTGGTATGACACGACTATTTTCATGCTTATATGACCTCATGATTGTAGAATCACTCAATATGATCTTTCTTTTTCCAGAAACTCAGCAAGGAATATTTGAGGCTGTTATAAAAGGAATCATTGATTTTGACTCAGATCCATGGCCTTTAATCTCTGAAAGTGCCAAAGATTTAATAAGGAAAATGCTGAACTCTCCTCCTTCAAAACGATTGACAGCCCATCAAGTGCTATGTAGGTGACTGAGATTCATCTTTTGTTTCTCATTATGTGACTTCCTGATTAATAGTCTGATGTTGTTTCATGAGGAATGTGAAATAATCTTTGTTAACCCTTTGACAAGTTGGCAAGCAAATGTTATCCTTAACTTCATCTGTTTAAATTGGGCAAATATTCTTTGATGCAAATGAGACTACAAATATCCAACTATAAATCAGAATAGCCATATCTACCTTCTTTCTTCCTTAGCAAAATCTGATGATACATAAAAATTATACACTGGATGTGAAATAAATAGCAGGTTCACTATAGTCTTCAACGCTGTAAATACCAATAACGAGAACTGATTGTAAGTGAAAAAGTGGCATATAATTATTTTAACATATTAATTATAAATTGTTTATTTAACACATAGAAAATTTTGGTTTTGCCTGAGCCTTCTTGTATGATAATTTCCAAGTTATTTTATTAATTGATTTTTGCCATCTCAGTAACGACAGCCTGAAACATGGGTTCTCTTTAAGAGCAAATTTAGTATGCTAAAATAGAGTATGTTTAATCCATTGTGTACATTCTGATGTATGATTGGCCGGATTCCTGGTATTAATAAAATAACAGTTCTATCTGAGTTTGAGTGACTGTAAATTCAGTGCAAATGTTGACAATGAGGAACTTCTAGATGATTGTATATATCATTAAGTCATACATCCATGATGATTTAAGATTTACTTTGTTGTCTGACATCTTGTATTGTTCATGTTGTGCTCAGCTCATCCCTGGATAATTGAGCAGGGAGTTGCTTCTGACCGAGCTCTAGATCCAGCAGTCCTCTCCCGTCTCAAACAATTTTCTGCAATGAACAAGCTAAAGAAGATGGCCTTGAGGGTGAGTGCAAATTTAATGAATCTTACCTATTTTAAGAAGTATTGGCAGCAAGTTGATCCAAGTGTTTCCATATACTTTCCTCAGTTAGCTCTTGAAAATTACATTGACAAATCTCTAGGCTCACTTGGGCACTCCTATAAACTTGTATTATTGTAGCATTTTTTATTATTTCCTTTCAGTACTCGTGTATATTCATAACAAGATTTAATGTTTTTTAGGTTATAGCTGAAACCCTCTCAGAGGAGGAGATTGCTGGACTTAGAGAAATGTTCACAGCTATGGACACAGACAACAGCGGGGCAATTACTTTTGATGAGCTAAAAGCAGGTTTCAGAAAATATGGTTCTACATTGAAGGATACTGAGATCCGTGATCTCATGGAAGCGGTAAGTTGATATATCTTGATTAAACACAACAATGTTTTGAAGAATAATTTGGTTTCATGTCCCAAAAATATTACTTGATTTAATCTTTTTGTTTATTTGGTTATTTTTATCTTCAAAAATAGAGTTCTTTTCTTGCCTACCTTACCCTGTTAACCTACTGTGATTCTCTTAGAATTTTTGTTCTCACTGGTAATTAGTAATTACTAAACTGCAAGGGTGGGTTTACTTGGATGGAATGATAGGAAAAGATGGGAGAGAGAAAGTGACACACAAATGTTCACGAGTGATGGAGTTCCATGTGTAATCTTATAAACATTTCCCTCTCCTCCTCCCCTCCTAACTTTCCACCCAAGCAAACGCTGCATAGTTTCAAAATTACACCGAGATCCACGTGTAAGTGATCATGCATAATAATTGCACACTGAATTAAATTATTTAATTTCATTGGTTCAGCTATAAATAACCCAATTAAAATGATTATCCTTATTCAAAATTGTATGAAATCCTGATTAGAACATGTATCTGTTTGTCTTTTAGTAACCTTATATAGGCAAAGAAAATCTAGGAAGGCACATATTTTAGCACTATCTTTCTAGACAGAAACATCTATGGGAGACAAAGTACAGCTGTATTCAACATATAATGAATGTTTAGAGTTTGACTTGCCATTGTCCAGAAGGAACGCTCACAAAGTTGTTTCATTTCCTTTATTTAGCAATTTGCCTGCCATTAGTCGGAGAATCTATGAACCCGTGTATGACTTCTTCTGTGTAACTTGCAAGTTACATGGAACAAAATGATCTGGAGACAAAACATTGTGCACATTTCTCTTTGACTTTCTGTATTTGAATATTCTGGTAATGTATATTGGTGTAATAGAAATGAAGCTTCTGAGAAGTATAATGTTGATATTCTTCTTCCTAGTGCCCACTAAACTTCTGAATAAATGAATCGAAATTTAGCTTTCAACTGAGAACATGCCATAAATAGAATTTTCTAAAACTTCTTCTCCCTTTGATTTGATTTCTCTACTCCAAAACCTTTTCTGTTAGGAAGATGCAGGAACTAATGTGTAAAACTTAGATTTGTTTATCTATTGTTTTTCTTTTTTACTTTCACTTGCATGGTTGCACCAGAATAGTGAAATGATTGACCAAAAAAGGAGAAATTATGAGGTATATGTTGCTGTTGATGGAGATTACACTTATGACAAGTATCTTTCCTTCAGGACTTTCTATGTTAAACCTGTCCCTTGTTAACGTTAATGTAGTACAATTTGGGGAAGGACTTGTTGCTTTTGCTCCAATATGGGAAATAGTAATGCAACTGAACAAAAATGATTTAATGGTATTTTTTCCCCTGAAACATAGTTTTTCCCCCTCTGAAATCTGAGTTTATGGCAAATGTTGACTTCTTGCTTTCTTATTTTTTACTGATTTACATTTTGCAATCGAGTGTAGGCCGATATTGATAACAGTGGTACCATTGATTATGGAGAATTTATTGCTGCAACTATACATCTGAACAAGCTGGAACGTGAAGAACATTTAATGGTAGCATTTTCATACTTTGACAAGGATGGAAGTGGTTATATCACTGTCGATGAGCTGCAACAAGCTTGTAAAGAGCATAACATGACTGATGTTATTCTTGAAGATATAATTAAAGAAGCGGATCAAGATAATGTAAGTAATGTATCTTGCTTGAAAATTTTGTAGCTTTTTCTTTCATTAGGCAAGTAAATTGGCATATTGATACATTCCCAACAAATTGTTAGATACCCTGTAGTAGGTAAGGAGAAGTGGCCATATTAACATTACTGGTGAATTTTGAGAAGTTCGGGCAGTAAGGAGAATAGAACTCTGACTTGCTAGAGCTAAAAATACTGCTGCATGATGTTCTACATAACAAAATCCATCTCATCTGTTGTAAAATTTAGTCTAATTTAAATGAGTATTCACAAGTATCCAATCTTTTTAGTCAGTGTGTAGAGATCAAATATCTGGTGCACATTTAATACATTATAGGAAAATTTATACGAGTACCATTTCTAGTAAATATCAAACACATAGATCCAGTGTTCCCTTTATCTGTCTCCATATGCTGCCAACCATTGCAGGTCCATCAGATGTCTAAATCTTTACAATTATATTAGAAGTTGGTATGGAAATTTGTATAATTCTGCCCCTAATCTGCTCTGCAATGTTTCAGGATGGGCGTATTGATTACGGGGAGTTTGTTGCTATGATGCAAAGGGGTAGTATGGGACTAGGAAGGCGAACAATGAGAAATACTCTAACAGTAAGCATGAGGGATGTTGCCTTTTGAGTATTATACTGAAACGTTGCTTTAATCTATTGTTAGTAAGGCAGTTTCCCTGCCTTTTTTGTGTTTGTGTTGATTTAGGAGATGATGTGCAAAAGAATTGCCTGTAGAATCTAATCGTAATAGGCTGTTCATAGTAGGATGAGAAATTTGATGTTCAAGTTGGAAGCTGTCTCCAAAAAAAAAACACACACAACAAAATTGGCTGATTCAGCTGTTTAGATCAGCCATGCATTGCTAACTTGTATAAGATATGTTTCTTTATAGTGTATTATTTTTACATGTTATCATAAATAAAACCTTGTCGAATCCACTCAGAAACATTTCAGTAATCTCCGCTCCTTCCTGACCAGGATATATCACTCCTGAATTTTAAATAAATATGTGCATTTGTATTTAATAGTTAACGATTATAACTAAGGTCAAGTTTTACTCCGACGCACACGGCAATGAGAAACTCATTCGTAACACTAGCTAACTGTACAGGCTAGAATTGCATGAAACATTTAATAGTTTGCTTATGGTTTTCGAAGATTTAATAAGTACAGTGCCTTGCTATCCTTGAAGGGTCATCCAAGATTTTAATGGGATGGATTAATGATTAATACGTGAGTATTATCATCAAGAAATTTAAGGGTCAAATTCTGACAAAGTTAGTATGCCCTCCCTACCTACGCGCTAGTCACAGTATCTGGGCTAGTAGTCTTCATGATTTATCTCTTTCGTGTTGGCCTTGGGATGGGTTGGCAGGGGCTCTGAGGGCGAGTGATTCGCTTTTTGCCACCTTAAAGGGTCATCCAGCCTCCGGGGCTATGGTGCAACGGTAGGGTGATTAGTTGTTATCTCAGACATTCACGGTTCGATCCCTAGCTACAATGTATTTGCAGGAATTTTTCCTCCAAATATGGCACGAACCCTGGAACGCTGGGCTTCTAGACCGTCCACAGCGAGCATTTCCTGATTTACCCTGACGGTCGATAGAAAATTTTCGTGAGACAGGATCGATCGCCCAAGATTAAAAAAATCTCGTTAATTTTTTTCCCTTAAAGGGTCATCCAAGCTAGAATTAATCCAACAATTCCTTGGCAGGATTTATTTCGAAAATATCCTTGAATCCACAGTTAGTATAGAAATTATCCAATAATTTTTATATATTATAAAAGTTATCCCATGACTGATATAATTTATTTAGGATGAATTAAATCATAAATTCTAGCAATTATATAATAGTTTCTTCAACTATTTTAAAATAATTTTGATTAAATTTAAATAATTTTGATCAAATTCATAAATAATATTTGATGTAATAGTGTTAAGAAATCAAATTCTAAATCCTAATCTCATACTTAAATATGTTTTAGTAACTATTGAGTAGTTTCTATATGTTATAGTAGCTATTAGATGTAAATGTCCCAGATGAATTTTGACGTGGTCAATTGAGTCAAGTTAAATCATGTTGTGTTTGATCTCTGTGTTTAAGTGTGCAGGAGCTTAGGAGCGCAAGAAATCGAGCGGAAAACATAACAGTTGAGAATGATGACACCGGAAAAGAACCGACAGGCTCGGTGCATCTGAGGTACGCCGAGGTCTGCGGAAGGGTACGTCGGTGGAGTGCGAAGGACGTGTGCGATGTCCGAGGAATGAGAAGCCAGAGGAAGCACGCTCGAGGAGAAGGCCAAAGGAAGGTTCGGGTGAATCCAATTCTGGAAGGTCCGAAATCACTCAAGAAGATCCACTGGAGATTGATCAGTGCTATGTTGATCTAAAGCTACTCGGGTGCTCGTGAATAAGGGCGCCCCTATGCACTCAAACGCCCGTGTTCCCGGGCATCCCAGTGCATACAGACTCTCGAGAAGCTAGAAATCATTCAGAATTAGTCGTTCCCGAACGTTGCAAAGCGGATAACCTCTAAGCCACGTGTCAGACACCCCTAAACACTCAGAGCACCCATATAGGGCCACGTCAACGATTAGATAGGTTTGACTGGGACTATAAATAGACCCCCAGAACTCAGCTACAAATATCAATTGATTGTAAATGAATTTCTACTAAGTTTTTCTCTGTCTTTCTGAGTTCTAATGTGTGTAAGAGACTCTCCGTCTCAAGGAGTTTGATATGGAGATTGAGTTTATTTTTGTTTTGGATTAGTAACCTTCCTGGTTGCAAATCAAGTAAGTGTTTTTTTTCATTCGCTTAGTCGTTTTTGCTTATGCTAATTATTTTTGTTTAAGTAAGATGAAAGATAGGTTTAAATTTGTAGGGATAATTTATCCTCCTCTTACGGACCACATGATCTCGACATTAGATATTTTTACACGGATTTAATTCTAAATCTTAAGTTCATTATAAATAAGTCGTAGCATTTATTATATAATTTTATACATTATAGAAATTAATCAGTGGTTACTATATATTATAGAAGTTACTATCTGATGATTTCTTATACAACTTTAGATCTAACATGTATTTTAATTAAAATTATTGGGGGAATATCCATTTAATTTCCTAACATGTATTTTCCAGATAAAATTATGGAAGGAAGATCCATTTAATTTTCATTAGAAAAAGGGACGTCTGTTTCTATTATTTATAAACTTTAAGTTTTTTTTTTTTTTTTTTTTTTTTTTTTTTTTTTTTTTTTTTTTTCTATGATTTTTTTTCTCTATTTTCAGAAACGATATTTTTTTAGAAAACAAGGCTGAAAAAAATAAACTAAATAAGTTTTCCAGAAAATCGTATTTTCTACATAAAATGGAAAAGAACAATAAGTCTACCAAACGTCCCCTAATTTTTTTTTGATAAAAAATTGGTGAAAATTATCCAAAATGAAACTAAGTTTTGCAGGCAGGCTTCACAAATTTTGTATATGCATTCCTTAATAAGATTGACAAGATAGTTTTATGTGTTATTTTTTTATTAAGTATAAAATAGTAAAAATTTAATATATATTGTAAAAATTTAAGTATAAATTATTTAAGATTGAGTACTAATTTAAGAAATTTAAGTATTATTTAAAAAAATTTAAGTATATATTATTTTAGTATCCAGTAAAATTTTCAATATACATTATAAAAATTTAAGTATAAATTAGTTTAGATTAATTATTATTTAAAGAAATTTAAATATAAAATTTAAAAATTTGAGTATGTAAGATTGTATCAATTAAGATTATGATGGAGAAGTTACCCCATCAAGATCATGATGGAGCGACAGAAATTTTATATTCAAATTTTTAAACTAGTACTTAACCTCAATAATTTATATACTGAATTTTTATTATTTTATATTATAAAAAAATAATATATAAAATCATCTTGTAAATTTTATCATGAATTATATGCAAAGATTTTATAAGATGAGAATTATATGCAAAATTCAAATTTATTTTAGAGAGTTTTCACCCGTTAACTCTTCCTTCCTGTTTTCCCCCTCAAAATCACGTGATCATCCGACATAGTGCATGCCCTCAATTGACTTTTGCCACTTCCAAGATCATATCACGAAGACAAAACACAGCAAATTTCTAAGCTTTCACGTGAAGCCTCTACAATCTTCAGTGTTATGACGTCGTATCTTTTCCGTTCATGTCTTCGCTCGCATCTAATACAGCAAAGCACAGCACGGTGCCTATACCACAGATGTCCTACAAAGCAACAGAGGCTGGTCGGGAATCCAATGGGAACAACATCAGCGATCGACCCTCTATAGATAGCATACTCCTCAGTTCGCAATTCGTCTGGCTATCTTTTGCTCTCATCAAGAATCAAGATTGATGGAGTCCTACAAGAGAATGCTTCCCGCACTGCTCTTGCTCTGCTTCCTTCTCATGTCATCTGGTTAGACAATCTCTGTTTTTTCTCTTGATCAAACACCAATATGTTGACGGCTATATATACTTTGATTGTTATAATACTGACGGACGCAGAGACGGGGACGAGGGTTGTGGTGGCGAGGACATGCGAGTCTCAGAGCCACAAGTTCGTGGGGCTGTGCGTGAGGGCGTCCAACTGCGCCAACGTGTGCCAGACGGAGGGGTCGTTCCATGGAGGGGTATGCCGTGGTGCCCTGCTCCACAGCAAATGCTACTGCACCAAGATTTGCTAAATAGATACTTATTAAGCTCTATAACTGCTCGACCAAGATCCAACACGAATTGGTGATGTCGTCGTTGGGGTTTCAGATTTTAGAATAAGATCCTTGTCGCACTGCAGGTATGGTAGCAGTTCGTCCTTGTTTGTTTGAACTTAGTAGGTTCTCAGTTTGCAGTGTCATGCAGCGTTTGTGGTGATCAATAATCAATATCATGTTTGTTGTTTGGTGGTTTCTCTCTCCTTTTATTACTGATTTCCTTCTCATGGATTATTGGATTACACCTTTATTCAACCAAAATTATATAATAAAAACTCGAAAGAATCACTAAACCTGAAAGCTGACTAATTATGGTACTATTACCAAGAACACTTCCTATCAGGTGAAGGATATACATGGACGGACACTGCAGTAGAAGTTCAATTTGCATTGCTAGATCATACTGAATGCTCTGGTATCAGAACCTCTATCTATCTTCAGATTGCGATGAAATGTTCAGTTACAGAGATTTCAGCAGCACCCATGAAGCAGGAAAATCACCAGTATCTTGGTTCTTCCCTTACAGAAGTGTTTCCAGGTACGTGAACCTGGGAGAAAGCAAAACCAATATTAAAGGTCCAGAAGTTTAAAATTACATTTAGAAGATCATCTGACAGCATAATGTATCATTTTGGACTGCAAGTTTACCTGACTAGCAAGGGGAAGAATGGACTGAAAAAGGTTGTCATCGATTAACACGGGCAATGGAGGCAACTGATTCATACTACCAGGTGTGCCACTCATCCTGTTCAAAGAACAAACAGAGTCCCTTTATCCTTTATGAGACTTGGACCATTCATCATCACCTAAAAGGACTGTTAATTGAAGATTTTGAAATCATTTACCTATTTAAAATGGTTGATATGTTTTCTCTTGTACGATAGAATAAGTTGATATTATCTTCTACCTGGAATGCATCAAAGAGAATTGAAGTGATAGTAAAATTTACTCAATGATTTATCAAACTGAAGCATTCTTAAATAAATAAACTGAAAGATTATAACACTTTGGAATTCCACAAGGTCACATTCATAATCAGTTTGATAATCTGGTCATTGGTTCGATGGAGTGATCATTGGCATCATTTTCAATTATGCTTCCATATAATAAACTTGAAAACTAGAAGGGAAGAAAAAGGTGGAGGGGGTATGCTATCGACCTTACTCAATTCAAGGTTCGACCCAATCTGATTGAGAAGGTTAAAATTCTCGATTAGAAGGCGTTGTGTCTCAGTGTTCACTGGAGAAGCTGTTGAGAAACAAAAAGTTGTTTAGGGTTGCCAAAAAAAAGTTGGTAACAGATGAATAACCCAATCACCTTGACTGAACTGATTCTTTCTGGGCAAATCATGCCTCCTCAGAGAAAAGGAGGTTGTGCTCTCCGGTTGAACAGAAGGTAAAGCACTCAGTGAGGAAGAAAATACCATCTTTTCCTGAAGAAAACCCAAACATAGCTCATCAAGAACTTCCTGAAGTCATTGTGTTTTCATGCAACAAGAGAGCAACAAATAGATAACTTGTTTCTTTTGCTGAGTGTTGCCTTAGTATGATACATATGAGAGAATCAGAGAAATTTAACAAGTGATCAAATAAAAGAAAGAAAGAAAAAATTGAAGAGAGAAAGAAGTGCAAACTATAAATAAGTAGATCATTTGTTGTGATCAACAGTTTAGAAAAAAGGAAAAGGTACAAGGTTGAGACTAGGTGTCTTTTACCTTCTTTTCTGCACAGTAACTTCTTAGCTTGCGTCTTTTACCAGTCTCCTTCTACAAGGAAGAACATTATATCAGTAAAAAAACAAAACTAGATGGTAATTACTTTTCATACTGCTTCAGAAATGAATTCACCAAATGAATACTAAAACATGATAATATTAGACCATTTGATAATGAATTCACCAAATGGAATACAGAAAATAGATCTTTCAGTCCTAAAGAGTATGCAGTAATACTGTGATGCACTAAGAATCCTAATGAGAATGTATAATGCAGAATACTGTATGTGTACAAGTGTATACTCACAGCTATCAACCGGCACCTCATGGCGACATCCCTCACCGTCTTCTCAGGCATCTTAGCTGCTATCTTGATATACTTCATTATATTAGTTGGTTCAGTAGCATGTCTGGGCATTTGACATAAACCAATAGTGTCAAGCAAAAGAGTGAAATTTCATTAACACCTTCATAACTTAAATTCTTCAAATAGATAATTCATTCCCACAATCTAGTTCAATTAAAGTTTTCCCATACTTCACTACATTGATCTCACAAACACAGTTGAGCTTTCAACAAGCAAAATCAACTTACTCTATAAGGCCTTGCCTCAACACATATAATTCCTCCAGAGACCAATTGGCAGTTGCCGCTGGACTGAGCTTGAGAGGGGGCACTGGGTCAAGAATGATGCTCCCTGAAAGATTACCAGGCAGTGACAAGGCAGAAGAAGTGTAACTTTGTGTGACAGGGTTGCCTGGCAAGATCATCCCTCCCATGTTGCTAACACCATCTGAAGCATACATTCCCTCGGATATCAACCCTACCGGATTGCTCATTGCTGCTGGTTGAAAAGGAACTACGTTTTGATTGCCCAAAGATGGAGGAAAGGCTCCTCCATAGTGGAATCTCAAATTCTGATCAGCCGACATTTTAGAGAACTTTTAGAGAACCCTCAAAAGTGAAGCTTCAGATTCTGACAGTTTAAGCTACATCAGTATGAACCTCAACAATAACAAAAGTAACATCCAAAAATTACATGAAGAACGTTTCTTCTCCTCACTAATTGACAATAAAATAAGCTTCCAAAACAAAACCTTCGGCTCGCGCAACCGAGAATCGACTACGAAACAAAGATCAGATTTTTGACGAGAAAGAGTTTAAAGACGTGAAAGAGTTTTCGTGCAAAAAACTTTCAGGAAGAACCGGAATCCAACACAGGGCAGACACATACCACTCCTTACTTCGATCTCCACTCTGCTATGGGATTGCAGATGGGATAGACACAAGAGTAGAAATTGGAAGCCATTCTATTGAATGCATGTAAGTTTGCCTTGGCCGCCCTCACAGATCCACACCTCTCCAGCCCTCCTCCCTCGTTCCTTTCCGTCCAAACAACTCCTCTTTTTTTTTTTTCACCTTCTCCTTTTTCTTTTTTTGTGCTTTGAAGAAGATTAGTTTTGATACGTCTCTCTCTGCTTTTGGTTCTCCTTGGCTTCTGCTTCAGCTTTTACTGCCACTGCGTTCGCCTTTCTTTTTTCATTCCACAACCACAACCGCATGGCGAATTCGGTGCTCATTCCCCAAGCCTAATTCTCCACTCTTTTCTCGTCCTGACATTCTCACTACTGTCGGCGACACTGTTCGACGCGATTACTTCACTGTGAAATGGCCGGTTTGCCAGAAAAGATTGCACTTTGCAGCTGTTAATGAATTCATTAATTAATAATGCACTCATTGAACTACTCTTTTCTTTTTCCAACTAATCAATCTATAAAAGCTCGTTTCAGAAAGCTATACTTGTGAATAAATTAAACTAATCATACTGCATTTATTGCTCGCACCACCATCGTGCTTGATTGACGATCCACTTACGGCTCGAGATTAAGAAACTCAATCATCGCACGATGGTATTTATGATACAGGACGTGACGTAATAAACCTCTAAAAAGACGTACCAAAGTGGATTAGTTGCATGAGAGGGCAGCCGGGTATTGGTGGATGGCGGCGGCAAGTGCTGAAGAGCACGTGGAATTTGGTGGGAGGATACGCAGAAAGCAATGTGCCACCACGAGGACGATGAGAACGCCTGCAGTGTCTCTCTATTGTTGAATGACTCACATGACACACATGACAAAACCAGGATGCAAAATTTAATTTCTCCCATGCCCAGCATAAACAAAGTAATCTGATGAATGTATACATCGCAAACAAATACAAAAATTCATTTGTCTCTATACATCTTTGATCTTTAATCTCAGCACTCAGCATTTCAAAGATAATCAGCTAGTAAATGCAAATGTTTACCTTGGACGATGTTGAGACCACATGATCTCCTCCTCTAAGCTATAACTTCGAGAATTTCCTTGATTCATTAGATATATCAACTCTGAGGAAGGATAAGTTGAAACACTACTACTACTTATCAAGTCTTCACTTTTTTCTGCCACATTTGGTTTTATTTGTTTCATTCTAGTTTTTCTCATGCATTGTAATTTATACTCGACTTCTTTCATTGTAGGTCTTTTGGCACTTTCCAAACTCAAACACATTTCAATCAGGTGAATAAATTCAACAAGCTCTGTCTTGGTTGCTTCTTTCATGACTAGAGTCTCTACAAGATCAAATGCTCGATTCTCTTTTGTTGCTTCAAGAAAATGCATAGCTAGATTTTGTTGCGGTCCTATTCTTGTTGCACGGGTGGGTTTTTTTCCTGTTAAGAGCTCTAGAAGAATAACACCAAAGCTATAAACATCACTCTTCTCAGTAAACAAACCAGTTTGATAATACTCTGGATCTAAATACCCAAATGTGCCTTGGACGGCAGTAAATATATGAGTTTCATTGAGAGGGTTAAATCTTGAAGCTCCAAAATCTGATACTTTTGCTCTTAAAGCTTCATCTAAAAGAATATTTGAGGACTTGATATCTCTATGAAAAATAGATATTGAAGCAGCAGAATGCAAATAGGCAATAGCTCCGGCAGATTCAACAAGGATCCTTAGACGATCATCCCATGATAGTTTAGATTGAACCGGTGCATGAAGATGGTCTAACAAGGATCCATTCGTGATAAATTCATAAACCAATAAAGGGACTTCAGATTCTAGGCAGCATCCAAACAATCTAACTACATTTCTATGATTAATCTGTGATAGAACTGCGACCTCATTTATGAATT
Organism: Boesenbergia rotunda; assembly: GCA_024364735.1. Lineage (NCBI taxonomy): Eukaryota > Viridiplantae > Streptophyta > Magnoliopsida > Zingiberales > Zingiberaceae > Boesenbergia > Boesenbergia rotunda. Next base: position 224,013 of record JAGFNQ010003955.1, on the reverse strand, counting down.
GATCTATCTCACACTTCTCCACAATTTTTGACTTTTTTATGGCAACCACTCGTAGATCAGATAAAATTCCTTTGTAAACTATTCCGTGTCCACCGCTACCAAGCACTCGACTTTCATCAAAATTGTTGGTCGCCTTCTCTATCTCTTCCAATGAAAATATCTTTGTTCTCTCTGAAAAGTGATCACTCGAAGAAATTAGTTGTTGCAACAACAAACCATGATTTTGGTGAAAATTCTTTTCTCTTATGTTCTTCTGTTTCCTTATCTTCCATTTCCTAGACAGGATGATCAACAGTATACTTGACAATACGAGGCCAATGCCAATGCTTGCACCAAGGATGGCACCTGCACAATACACATTAATATACAAACGAAGACTTAGATAGCTTCAATATTATCTTTGCATATATCCTTTCATGAATCTAAAACATAAAAGAAAAATTATTTCATTCAGGATAACTTATTGGGTTTCAAGGATTTACCTAACATGAGAGTTTGTTTTTTGTCAGGGATGCATGCTTCTCGTCTAGGATCACCAGAGCTTCCTTGGGGACAAGTGCAACTGAAACTGCCTTCTGTGTTTGTACAAACTCCATAGCAAATATATTGTTCCCTAAAATTGCACTCATTGATATCTAGAAATCCCCAAAGCATATCAGTAATCGATCGCATCAGTAAATTTGCAATATCAAAGAGATGAAAGAGTTTTGATCGAGTACCTTGGCATCCATTGCTAATGTAAGGATTTCCCTGGTAACCCTGCGAGCATTTGCATCTATATCCTTGTGCCTGACCAGTGCTTGTGGTATTCACGTCCATGCATGAGCTATGCCTGTCGACGCAGGCGAAGGTGGTCAGGTTCTTCCTGCCATCCTCGCAAGATTGGTAGGACACTGCCCAAGTAAAGGAGATCCGCTCTCTGAGGAAAGTCAAAGGTGTGGCTTTGTCAGGGAAGTAGGAGAAATAATCAGGCGCATAGAGATCCAACAGTCCGTCCTCTATAGAAATGTTGGTCACCACATAATCCTGGTATTGGAGAGTCGATGCACCGGAAGTCTCATTGCAGGTTAGAGCAAAGGCTTCGCCTCTGTAACAACCTTCCTTCAGCCCAAACGGGTAAAGAACAGTTACATTCCCACATTCCACTGGGCAATCGTTTGCCGGAATGAATGTAGATTTTGTGTCTGACGACAACATGCATACAACAAATCACCAAATGGTCAGCTATACTTAAACATGAAAGCAATATAGATACATCAAAATAAATAGATCATTTACAAGGCTACATTGAATATACAAAAAAAAAAAAATGAAATTAACGTGGTTAGATAACGTTGAACCTCAAGCGACCGGCTCAATCCCACGAAAGTTTTCCACCGGTCGCTAGGGTAAATCGGAAGCACTCGCGACAGACAGTCCAAAAGCTTATCGTTCCAGAATTCGCTAGGATCAAGCCAAAAATATCTCAAATGATAACTACTTGTCCTTCCATTATACCATAGTCTCAGGGTTGCATTGAATATACCAATCTCATAATCGACAATCTTTATTCATTGAAATTTATATTATAATTTGAATCTTATTAAATAAATAATAAAATAATCTTTAAAAAAAATGATCAACGAGGTTTTTCCAACCTTGGCGATCGGCCCGGTCCCATAAAAGTTTTCCATCGCCTGTGGTGGGCGGTCTAGAAGTCCAGCGTCCCAAGGTTTGCGATCCATTTGGAGAAAAAATTCCTACAGATACGTCGTAGTTGGGGATCGAACCGCGGATACCTGAGATAACAACTAGTCGGGGAATTGAACGGTATACTACAAATTAAGTTTTTAAAAAAGCAATTAAAACTCCATAATATCCAACTGAGCTATAGAATCGGGGAATTGCTCTCTTATTTCTTTGGATTCCATTTTATTTATCCAACTAGTATAATACCCGATGCACCAAAATTTTACACAATTCAAATAACATGTTTAGTGATAATATATATGTCAATTTTTTTTATTAAATGAAAAATAAAAATGAAAATTAATTTTATTTCATCATGGATTCATGTCAATATAAGATATAGTATTATTTTTTATAATATAAGATATTAATAGTGATCATAAGATTTATAAGGGTGGTGGATGTAGATGCGATCTAAAGTTTACTTTGCTAGGCGACACATGAAAGCTCTAATAGCAAGCTACTGTGATGGGTCATCCGCCATATAAAAATTAATTTAATATCAAAGTGGACCAATGACCCACATATCAGATATTAAACTGATAAAACAGATACTACACTTGATCTTAGCCAAAGGCCGAGAAAGTATGACTTGTTTTACCGTTATTTGTCCATTTTATAATTGCTCTGTGGTAATTCGCCTTGGTAACTTTAGATGTGGACTATCATTTTCTTACATCAAAATTATTTTTAAATATCTTTTTTCTTTGAATTTGATAATTATTTTTTAAATTTTAATTTTGGATTAAGATCTGAATTTTTTTTTAGGATTTCTAATTATATATTTTTTTGAATTTGTATTTTTAATTATAAATTTTTATTTAGAAATTTATATTTGGTTTAGGCGGAATCCTAAGCTCCTTATGAATGTCATGTCTGTATGTAAACTGTGTTTTATAGATATTAATAGATGTAATTTATGGATTCAAATAAAATGAAAAAAAATAAAATATATTATTTAATAAAGAAAATTACTAGGATCTTCTATGTATAACAATTTGTTACTAAATCATAAGAATTTATCTTTGTCTATGATTTAGATACTATATTATTATTATCAAAATAAAGTATTAATATATTTCATTTTATATATATATATATATATGTAGTAATATTTGTGGTAAGATTTACCAAATTGATTATGTTTTCAGTTAACCATATAATAAATAAAACAACAAAATTTGCATTTATATCACAATCCTATCCTACTTTTTTATTATTAAAAGTTGTATGGAGGCACCAGTGGTCTAGTGGTAGAATAGTATCTTGCCACGGTACAGACTGGCTTCGATTCTCGATTGGAGCAGTTATATTTTGTTAATTTGTTTTCTCACTGCGAGCACTTCCCGATTTACCTTGGCTGCCAGTGGAAAATTTCCGTAAGGCCGGGCCGGTCGCCCGAGGTTGGTTGGAAAAACCTCGTTAATCATACTTTTCACAATAGATATTTTTTTCTATTATAAAAAGTAGATACAAACAAACTCTAGCAAGGATGGATTGTAATTATATAGCGATATAGTTTGGGGACACCCTAAAACACTCCTGGCTTTATTGTGAATATACATACAAGCTAAAACCGTGAAAACATAAAAATATACATATCCAGTTAAAATGTGATATGATTGCATCGCGGTGTCTAAGTACATGATCTAATAGATCATTGTATCGAGTAGTTGGATCTTAATATTTTACCATAAAAATTACTACACGTGCAACAATACCAACTATAAGAAACCCATGGTTATATTTTGTTAATTTGTTTTCTCACTGCGAGCGCTTCCCGATTTACCTTGACTACTAGTGGAAAACTTCCGTGAAGCCGGGCCGGTCGCCCAAGGTTGGTTGAAAAAACCTCGTTAATCATACTTTTCACAATAGATATTTTTTTCTATTATAAAAAGTAGATACAAACAAATTCTAGCAAGGATGGATTGTAATTATATAGCGATATCCCAAAATATAGTTTGGGGGCACCCTAAAACACTCCTGGCTTTATTGTGAATATACAAGCTAAAACCGTGAAAATATAAAAATATACATATCCAGTTAAAATATGATATGATTGCATCGCGGTGTCTAAGTACATGATCTAATAGATCATTGTATCGAGTAGTTGGATCTTAATATTTTACCATAAAAATTACTACATGTGCAACAATACCAACTATAAGAAACCCATCCATCCACATATGATGGGTGAAAAATGAAGGTTGTGTACCATAGTTAATAGCTAGGTATGGATAGAGAGACATGAAATATATATATATATATAATGAGCTACAACAATGGTTAAAGAACCTAACATAGCGATATTAAGAAATAATTGAGCATGACACAATGTTGTTAGGATTTCATAGAGTCCCTTATGACCCTGCCCGGTAAATGGATCTTTGTGAGCCTATAAAATGTCTTTAATATTATGACCAATGTCCTAGTTAATTCTATATATATGATGGCATGTTATCAAGAAAAAAGAATAGCAATAGCTAAATGATGGTATACAATATCGATCAGCCATAGACCACCTATTATTGGATCTAATCCTCTACAATAAGGGTTGTATTTGCCAGAGAATTAAGAGTTCCTATCATAATGCCTGATCACTTGATTGGTGGAATCACTGAAATACTAGCTTATGTTGGATTGAGTCGACTTACTAGAGAGGATGAATAACCCTGCAATTTATAATTAATACTTTTTTTTACTAACTAACTAGCGAAGACAACAAATTAATTAATCAAAATAAATAGCATAAAAGTAAAGTAAGAGACAGAGGATTACTTGGTTACAACCTAGTAGTCATTAATCTAAGACGGTTGAAAACTCACTAAAAGATCTCCTTCGTGAAAGCGGAGTAATCTCTTACAAGTTTGAAAGCTTAGAAAGAAATATTGAAAGTGAATACACAGTGTTGTCTAACTCCTAGCCCCAATGTGTTATTTATAGCTCATTGGGCAAAAGTTACCGTTACTGACGTGGCACTGGAGACACCTCCAATGTCATCTAGGGCACCCTCATTGGATAAAACTTCATCCATGACACAACAACTCTTCAACAGCTCTGTCGCATTGGAGGTACCCTCAATGTGATATGAGGTGCCTCCAGTTATAACTTAGGCGCCTCTAGCACTATTCTTCCGAAAGGGTCAATTTCATTCATTAACCATTTTTTGATCTGCTCGCTTGAGTGATGCTCCTGTCGTTTGGAGTTGAGCTCATCGGAACTCAACTCCGACCTTCTCCTCGAGCAGACTTTCTCTCTGATTTCTCGTCCCTCAAATGCATCGCTCGCATCTTTGTCGCTCCACCGGTGTACTCTTTCGCAGCTACTCGTCCCTCGGATGCATTGATCCAGTTGAATCTCTTCCCGTGTTATCCTCCTCGATCATTACATCTTTCGCTCAACTTCTTGTGTTCCAAGTCCCTGGACACTCAGGCACAAGGCATCAAATACACATGACTTAACTTAAGTCGGTTGATCAATATCAAAACTGACCCAGAGTACTTACAGCTTAACTATTATCAATGACTTCTTTCCTTATATACCAAGCTAATCCTATAAAAATCATCTTCATAAAGCTCATACATAATTAACAACCTATGCATATTAATGAACCTAGTTAACGATCTACATAATGAATCCACATTCAATAATCCAAACTCCCTTCATGGCGGCAAAAGACGATTTGCTGTCCTCAGTGCCCCCACCAACTCGTTCCAGCCAACACGGAGGAGGTAAATCACTAGGCTACTAGCCCGGATGATATGGCTAGCGCGTGAGGAGGACGGACACATTAACTTTGTTAGATTTTGACCCCCCATCTTAAAGTGATCACAACGCTCGAACTCCCTTTTATGCATAAATATTAGATTATTTAATTGAGATTTAACTTATTACAATTAATTACGTGTGTATTAATCAATTATAAGTACATGTAAGCCCACCCATATAAATTTAATCCTTCAAAACAAACATTGAAGGGTCAAGAATATGTAAGAGAAAAGCAAGATGAATTACCTTGGCAGCCATCTGGTAAGTAAGGATTGCCTTCGTAACTCAAAGAACACCAACAAAAGTATCCGATAGTATACGAGGAATTCCAGGGTAAGCATCGTAGCAATCACTGTTGCGACTACGACAAGCATAAGTGGCGGAATTCTGTCTCGCCTCTTCGCACGTAGAATGGTCATCCATGTACCAAGCCAGGGAGGCCTTTAGGCCTGAACTATCCCCGCTCGTAGTAAACCTCTGGAAGGCCTCATCCCTGGTGTAATCAGAATCAAACATGACGGCGGCGACGCTCGAAGTGTTGGTTAAAAGAGGCTCTGTTTCGTTGATCAGTCGAGTTAGCTGAACAGCCAACTGAGTTTGTAGGTCGGAGTCCAGATCATTTAGGATAATCTCGCAGTGTCCAGTATCATTCATGGCACTGATAGAGCATGAATTGATGGAAATGTTGCGACTGGCGTCTACGAGATTGACCTCAGCGCTACCACCGGCTGCATACAAACGGTTGCTCATCAAATAGTCCAGATACCCGGATTCACCGACATAATTCCTTTTCTTCAAGTTAAAGGAGAAAGGCCAGTTCTGGAGATTGATGATTGAGGATGTGATGGGGAATTGGCGTCCACACCCATCGTCACAGTGACCGGCGAGTCGATGAGAACCAGACCATACTCCATGTCAAAACCAGTGACCACGACGGTTCCATCGCCCAAGAGGAGCTGAGGGGAAGCCGTACGAGTATTGGCGCTGCAGGTCAAGTTAAAGCCAGCTCGGAAGCAGCCATCTTCGATGCCGAAAGGGTACTGGATGCTGATGTTGCCGCAGAGTTTGGAGCAGTTGGAAGGAAGAGTAAAGTTGTGCTTCTTGTGGAAGAGATTGAAACTGATGTCATGATCAAGACTAGCAAAGCCTCCACTGGTTCCATGCCTCTTCTTCCTTGATTGCTCAACATGCTAATTAAGATAGGCATTCTCCAAATTACTAAAAAACAGAGAGAGAATCCGGACCAGATTCATGACAAATTGAAGTAATTCGATTAGATAATCTGAAACCATGCTTAGTGTAATCGATTGATAAAAACGATCTACTCACCTTTGCTTAACTTGTATCTCTGTATCAGCGTCGGCAGCTAATCGATCTTAACCAGAGGCCAAGCTTCATGATATAGGAGAGAGATATTGTTTATATAGAAACAGAGAAGTATGGCTTCCAATGGTCAATGACGATTATAACAATCAATATTCCTTTTCTTTTCTTATACGAATAATTGCTACTAATTACTTATTCGACTTGAATTGTGCAAGTTTTCTTCCTAGTGTTCCCACATGTATTAATTTGAATGTTGATGTTTCAACCATACATATAGGATATTATTATTCTTCCCACTGTTTCTACGCAATAGTTAGCGTATGCTTTAAGGAGTCAAGATGTGAAATGTGAATGGTCTATAGGGTATTGTCTTGAAATTCTATGGAATTTGAGAAGATATTTCGAGATGCTATGTCAACGTACTCTGTTTTCTTCAATTTCTTGGGACACCTCAAGGATTTATAGTATGAGATTTATATTATATATACATTTTTATTATAAACCTTACTTTATTATATGAGGATGATTTATAATTTTTTCTATAAACGGGTTCAAAATCTTAAGACCTTGGGATGATTTATACTTTTTCCCTATTTGAGCATCTATAATGGGATTTATAGCATGAGATTTATGTTATAAATCTCTTATTATAAACTCCACCCTCACTATATGGGTGAGATTTATGCTCTTTTGTTACAAATTATTTAATATTTATGATAGTGGGATAATAAAAAAGTTGTTGAAGAGATTTATGATAGTAGAGAGATGTTTTTAAAAGAATGAGGTTTTTAACTTTCGGTAAATCTGGGTGGCCAAAATCTAGCCACCCAGAAAGTATTTTTATAAATAAATAAAAAAAATTTAATATGAAAATAAATATAAAAAATATAATTGAGAATAAAATAAATAAGAAAGAATATAATTGAGTTTAGATACTTTTAATAATATATTAAAAATTATAAAAAATTATAATGGATTTATATATTTTTATAAGTTAAAAAATTAATTTAATATGAAAATAAATAGAAAAGATATAATTTAATATGAAAATAAAAAAAAAGATCAAATTGAAAAATGATATTAAATTAAATTTTTTTAACTATGTTTATTTGTCTATTCTGGCTAGTCAGATTCTGACTATTTAGCAATACCCTTTAAATTATGTGATAGTGATATGACGGAGCATAAATCTTTATAAAAAATTTACGGACTGTGGATGCTCTTAATGTTTATGATAATGGAGTCATACAAAAGTTGATGAAGAGAGTATGATAGTTAAAAGAAGTTTTTTAAAAAAAGTAAGGTTGCTTTTGGTTCGGAGTCCTTTCTCTTTTCATTTTCTAGAAATTCATATTGACTTTTAGATATTCTCTAGTTTTCTAGAAAATAATATTTCTTTTTCTAAAAAATAGTAGTGAAAATATAAATTAATATCATTTTCTTATTAAAAATTAAAAATGAAAAATAGACGAATGAAATATAATCTAAAAATTTTAACTTCAATTTACAATGATATGGCAACCATCAACCTCTTTCAGAGATTTAACGTTCCAAGAAAACCGATGGAAAATAAAACCTGATGGAAAATAAAAGCAGCATTTTACCAAACAGCGCACGTGAGAAATCATAATTACCAAAAAGCGTCCTGAGATTTGATTTTTACAAAAGGGCGCACCAAAAATTATCTTTTTCCTCTTATACCCCTCCCGCCAACAACTCCCTTTCTCAGTTAGCTTTCCGATGCATCCGAACCACTTTTTCAGAGTTTTCATTTTAAAATAAGAGATAGTGGTTCGGATGCCCAGGGATTCTCCGTTTTCTTCTTTCTCTCTTAGCGCAACAACTTAATTGTCATTGTCGAAAAGTGATACCTATGTGGATGCCCTAGCTGTATTATAGTCACGAGCTCACCCCCCAATCCCTCCTCCCCCCCCCCCCCCCCTCCCTTAGGCAACTTTAAGGGTTTGCGTGGAAGTCCACACTGATCGGTAGTCTCCAGAGTAAGAGTTAGGGTTTCTGCACAACTTTATTTTCATAATGGCGGAAAAAAATTTGTAGGTGTTTCAGCCTCTTCTTCCTTAAGATTATCCACTAAGGTATGCTAGCGAGTTGATTGTTGGGACCGATTGGCGAGCTAGAGGGGGGGTGATTAGCTCCGATTTGCTTGTAGATGATTCGTCGCGGCGGAAGACTCGAGCAAACGCTAACACAAAGGATTTACTTGGTATCCACCCCGGTCGGGTGACTAATCCAAGGATCCACTCTCCTCACTCTCTTATACACTATGAAAGATCTCCTTCTTGAGGTGGAGAAACCTCTTACAAGCTTTCATAAAGATACAACAAGAATCAAAGCAAACACAAAATGAAATCTTACAAGATTTACAATGAATAAACTCTCTTTGCTTTCCTTGCTATCTTCAAGCTTGTGGTTGCCTCTAGAACCTTGGAAATGCAGCAGCAAAAACCTCCAAGACTTCTCTTGAGATGGCACCAATGAAGGAGGAAAAAGGGGAGAAGAGTTATAGCTCAAAACCTGCGTGAAAGCCCTTATACCCGACGCCTAGGGTTCCCTAATCGATTACCCAATCGATTACCACGTCATACTAGCCGTTCAACGGCTAGTTTTTGAACCTGAATCGATTAGCCAATCGATTAAGACTGCTCTTAATCGATTGACCAATCGATTAAGGGAAGGCTGAATTGATTACCCAATCGATTCAGCCACCTTCTGTTCTCGCAACAAACTCTCTTAATCGATTACCCAATCGATTCACTTTCTCCTTAATCAATTACCTAATTGATTAAGATCCTCCTTAATCAATTACCTAATTGATTATCATCCTTCTTAATCAATTACCCAATTGATTAAGATCCTTCTTGTTCTCGCGAGACAACAACCCAATCGATCACCCAATCGATTGAGACCAACCTAACTTGTGTTCACGGTCAACCCCTTTGACTAACCAGGATTTCTTCTGCCTAGTTCCCAACTAGGACTTAACCTGATTCCCCACCAGGTTTGCCTAACACTCGAGTTAGGTCTAGTCTCTCGGTAGACTTCCACCTTGCCAGCATGCGATCTCCCCGATCCATCTGGACTTCACCTAGTCCCACTGCGTCTTTTCCCATGCCAGCGTGCGATCTCCCCGATCCACCTGGACTTCACCTAGTCCCACTAGGTGTGCCTAGTCCCACTAGGTCTTTTCCCATGCCAACGTGCGATCTCCCCGATCCACCTGGACTTCACCTAGTCCCACTAGGTGTGCCTAGTCCCACTAGACACCATACGACATTCAAACATAATTATCAAACATCGAAATATCCAAACATAAGCTCACCAAGCTTACCAGACATCGGCTCACCCGAGCCTAGTCAACCCTGACCTAACCAAGATTGCACCAACAATCTCCCCCTTTTTGATGTTTGACAATATGTTTGAGAAAGACTAATCCCTATTAGCCTTTCAATTTTCTCCCCCTTTGACACACATCAAACACTCTCCCTGAAAGTCTATATGGACAAAGGTGTACACAATGAAAATCCCATACTTTTCATTGAACCTATGCTCAACCTTGAGCATTCATCATAATGAAGATTTCCAATCTTCATCCTTTCATTTTACCAAAAATAAAAATACAACCACATGTTGTTAAGGAAGACCTCCCCCTCAAAACATGCTCTAAACCTCTATCATTGCACCAACAATGATTTTTGAGTTCCTAAAACCTTTAGGAAAACTCAACTTGAGGTGATTGAGATTTTGGGATTCAAAACTTGAACCAAAACCTCTCCTTAACCCTTAAATGTTCACCGAACTGTTTTTCTTTTTATTTCACAATGAAATTTACCCAAATATACTTATAAATGTATTCCAAGGGGTTAGGGATTGGTAGGTTACTCAAAAATGGGTTAATGGACTAAAAACTGACAGTTTCAGTCTCACCAATCGATTGGTGTTGGGAGCAATTCGATTACACTATGCCTTAATCGATCAACTGATCGATTACGCGAGCTCCTGTTCTCGCAAAAAGGTCGACCAATCGATTGACCAATCGATTGGCTATGGTCCCAATCGATCACCTGATCGATTGAGAGTTTCTGAAATCTGAAAACAATTTCAGATCCAAAATTCAGAAACCCCTAAATAATTCTACAAAATTCGAAAAATCCTAAAATTTCGTGTAGACATTATTTATACCATATACTATTAAGGAAAAATAATTTTCTATGAAAATAACCTTCTTTTTCAAAGATTGACACAAAATTAGAAACCATTGAAATATTTCAATTTTTTACTCTATTTTGTATCCATTTCATCAATGATGAGTGCTATCAAAAGATAGTCTTCACCAAGGTTTTCCAAGATAGTTTTAAAATATTTTTCAAAAACAATATCCAACCATGTTCCTTGGGCTAAATGCACATGACTTGTACATTAGCTTTCCCAATGATTGGAGTTCATTGAATCTCATGTTTTGATGATACTAAAACTCAAATATGATGTACTTTATCAACACCTTGAGTTTTGTTCATCACCCTAACATCTCACTTGTTTCTAATGTGTCTCAAAAACACACACAAGTCAACTTATGGTCTTAGTGAGATGTGAAAGTCATGTTCTCCCTAATCTAAGGGTTCATGCATTTCTACCTAGGCATTATAAATCTTGATCATCCACTTAGGATGCCAATTAATGCCAATGTCCTAAATTTCAATAAAAATTGATTTATGCATGATTAATGACTATGACATGCATCATATTAGGATTTTCAAAGGAAATTATAACTATATGATGCATGTATGACATGACATGTAATATTTTCATAATAACATGTGAATGATGAAATATGAAGTCATGGCATGTGATAGGACATACAAAAACATGGCAAAAAAAATATACCTAGATTTCCTATTTAAGTATCAATAACTCATCGCTAAGTCATTGATAATCCTAAATTTGCCTTAATTTCCAAGATAATGCCAAAACTCCCCAACTTGGCCTATCATTGGATTCTAACCTAGTTGTGCCAACTTTATCAAGTTTAATCTCTCAAAAGTATAGTTTGGCACAAATTTACTCCTCCTAGAGTAAATAAATGAATCCTTCATTTTCAAGGGTAGTAATTCCTTGAAATGTCCCAAAGTGCCAACTTCATCAAGGTTGGGTTAACTACCCTTCCAATTAGAGTTGACACTCCCTAGACCTATCTAGGGTGTGCCGAACACACTCTTAGGAACCCAAAACCTATTGGTGCTCCTTGGGTGTTCTAGGTATTCACTAGGGATGACTTCCCTTGATACCTTCCTAAAGACTTTCTTAGGCTTCTCCGAAGCCTTAGTCACCTTTGTCTTGTCTTGGTCAACTCTAGGGATGGCTTCCCTTGCGACCTTGACTTGACTCCTAGACCTAGATTTAGTTCCATATTTATATGGAATTCTATGATAGGATGGACCATCATCCTTAGTCTTAGGTTTATACCCCAAACCTTTTTTGCTCCTAGAGAGTCCTTGATTTCCTAAATCTAGGTTTTGATCCTTAGATCCCTTAAATAGATTTTCTATTCTTTTGAGGGATTTTTCTAATTTATCAAGTTTGGACCTCAAAACTTGATTTTCAATCAATACCTCCTCAAGGCTTGGTTTTCTAATATAGCCTTGGTGATTGTTTTTCTTAGCCTTGGATTGGGTAAGTCTACCTTGGAAATTCCTAATTTGTTCCCTATCCTTAGAGGTGGTAGTCCTAGCATGGAAAGCTCTATAGTTTTCCTTAGGGTTTTTATACCTCCTATTTTCATGATAAATAGCATTAAAATGATAATAGTTATCTCTAGCATGCATATTATCATGATTTAAATAAGTACCATTACCTAATGGTACCTTAGTGTTATTCTTGGAGGCTCCCCCTTGACTTGAGCTCCTCCTTTTAGCCTTGGTCGGATTCTTCCCCTTTGGACATTGATTTCGATAATGTCCCTTTGCTTTGCATGAGAAGCACACAATGTGCTTCTTATCCTTCTTTGCCACGGGGCCGACCTCCTTTGGCTTCTCTTTGGTCTTGGGTGCCACTAGCACCTTTTTCTTGACCAATTTGGGACACTTACTCTTATAGTGTCCTCTTTCCCTACACTTAAAGCAAATAATATGATCTTTATTTTTACAAATTGAAATTTTTATACCTTTGCTTGTAGGAGTGTGGCATGACTCTTCACTTGATCCGGAAGTAGATACTTCTTCTTCTTCCGGAGTCAATGACCTTCGTTCCCCCTCAATCCTAGAGGTGGAGACTTCTTCTTTCTCCTCATTGACCTCGGATGATGATGTTGACGCTTTTCTTTGATCCGATGCCAATGACACATCTTGCTCCTCTTCAAACCTTGAAGTGGAGGCTTCTTGAGCTTCATCTTCGGATGTTGAGCACCTCTCAATTTCCGAATCTTCACTTGATGAATCTCCCTCTTCGGATTTATCTTGATTTGGTATAGTGAAGGGATCTTCATGAAGCCTTGCCAATTTGCTCCATAGCTCTTTGGCGTCTTGAAATTCTCCAATCTTGTCCAAGATGGTGCTTGGCAAAAGATTGACCAAGAGCTTGATCACTTTGTAGTTGGCCTCGCATCTCTTGATTTGCTCCTCATTCCATTTGCTTTTCTTAAGGAGTTTTCCTTTTGAGCTTGTTGGAGCTTCAAAGCCCTCCATTAGAGCAAACCATTGCTCTATCTCCATCATGAAATAATTCTCAATCTTTGACTTCCAAAGATTGAAATTTTCTTTGTCGAATGGTGGAGGTGCCCGGGTGTCGTGGCCGAACTCCATTTTTGAAGTTGAACCCTCTTGATGATGACTTTTTGAAATTAGGGTTTCTTCCAACTTCTTCTTCTTCCTCTAGCTCTTGCCCTCTTGGCGATGAGTCCAAAGAAGAGCAACCTTGCTCTGATACCACTAGTTGGGACCGATTGGCGAGCTAGAGGGGGGGTGATTAGCTCCGATTTGCTTGAAGATGATTCGTCGCGGCGGAAGACTCGAGCAAACGCTAACACAAAGGATTTACTTGGTATCCACCCCGGTCGGGTGACTAATCCAAGGATCCACTCTCCTCACTCTCTCATACACTATGAAAGATCTCTTTCTTGAGGTGGAGAAACCTCTTACAAGCTTTCACAAAGATACAACAAGAATCAAAGCAAACACAAAATGAAATCTTACAAGATTTACAATGAATAAACTCTCTTTGCTTTCCTTGCTATCTTCAAGCTTGTGGTTGCCTCTAGAACCTTGGAAATGCAACAGCAAAAACCTCCAAGACTTCTCTTGAGATGGCACCAATGAAGGAGGAAAAAGGGGAGAAGAGTTATAGCTCAAAACCTGCGTGAAAGCCCTTATACCCGACGCCTAGGGTTCCCTAATCGATTACCACGTCATACTAGCCGTTCAACGGCTAGTTTTTGAACCTCTTAATCGATTGACCAATCGATTAAGGGAAGACTGAATCGATTACCCAATCGATTCAGCCACCTTCTGTTCTCGCAACAAACTCTCTTAATCGATTACCCAATCGATTCACTTTCTCCTTAATCAATTACCTAATTGATTAAGATCCTCCTTAATCAATTACCTAATTGATTACCATCCTTCTTAATCAATTACCCAATTGATTAAGATCCTTCTTGTTCTCGCGAGACAACAACCCAATCGATCACCCAATCGATTGAGACCAACCTAACTTGTGTTCACGGTCAACCCCTTTGACCAACCTCAATTTCACGGTCAACCCCTTTGACTAACCAGGATTTCTTCTGCCTAGTTCCCAACTAGGACTTAACCTGATTCCCCACCAGGTTTGCCTAACACTCGAGTTAGGTCTAGTCTCTCGGTAGACTTCCACCTTGCCAGCATGCGATCTCCCCGATCCATCTGGACTTCACCTAGTCCCACTAGGTCTTTTCCCATGCCAGCGTGCGATCTCCCCGATCCACCTGGACTTCACCTAGTCCCACTAGGTGTGTCTAGTCCCACTAGGTTTTTTCTCATGCCAGTGTGCGATCTCCCCGATCCACCTGGACTTCACCTAGTCCCACTAGACACCATACGACATTCAAACATAATTATCAAACATCGAAATATTCAAACATAAGCTCACCAAGCTTACCAGACATCGGCTCACCCGAGCCTAGTCAACCTAGGTCAACCCTGACCTAACCAAGATTGCACCAACATTGATTAGGTCAAAACATCACTGTTTCTGGGCATGTTTATAAAAAATTCCATCTTGATTTTGCAAATATGAAAATGTTTGGTTTTGGTTCTTAATAAATTTGTAATGTTTACAACCTGTAGGCTTTAGATGACTTTGAACAAAAATTGCATTAGTGTAGTGCTTTATGTCACTTTAATAGTTTTTTTTGAAGCATTTTAAATTGTACATGGTCGACATATTGCGAAGTTCAAAGAGTCTCCCTTCAGTGTTTTCTTAGACATACAAGAATTGTAACATATCCGTGGAATTTTGGTCAATATATTTGAAAGTTGAGATTCAATTTCGCGAGCTTTTAGATTCTCAGGTAACACTTTTAGTTATGAATTGTAAACATGAACTATAGTAAGATAAAATAGGGATAAAGAGTGTCTGAAATGATTTAATTTTAGCCCCATTTCAGTGATTTAATTTCAGGCCTACTGAGGGCCTGAAATGATTTCACTTCAGGCCCTCGGTAGGCCTGAAATGATTTCATCTCAGGCCCTCGGTAGGCCTGAAATTATTTAAGTTCAGGCCCATGTTAGACCTGAAAATATTTCATTTCAGACCCACGTTGGGTCTGATATGAAATTATATGAGGTCTATCTTCTTGAAGATAATTAAATATTTTAAATGTTTCAGGTGTACTGTTGCGTTCACCAGACGAGATGTTGCATTGTTACTGGATATAGAGGATCGATGTAGCGACACGACCCCTCTAGCCCCATCAGCCGGCTCTCTAGGTCCATGCCCTACAACCTTCCCACTCCTGACAGTGGGTTTTTACCTTCCCCAGATTCGAACCCTTGACCTCCAGGACAAGTACAAAGGTTCCTTAAATCTGGTAGCCAAGTGAGCGCTCACTTGGCTACCAGATTCAAGGAACCTTTGTACTTGTCCTGGAGGTCAAGGGTTCGAATCTGGGGTAGGCAAAAATTCACTGCCAGGGGTGGGAAGGTCGTAGGGCATGGACCTAGAGAGCCACTTGATGGGGCTAGAGGGGTCGTGCCACTACATAAAAAGGCGTATTTTAATTATAATGACTCGTCCCGTCGACACGACCTCTTGGCCCCTTGGGTGGCCAAATTTCATTTTTGGCGGCCCAACAACCTATCCCCTTTGGTCGTCGACCGTCGACCGTCGTTACTTACAAGAACTTCCCACCCCTAGCCAGTGAATTTTTTCCTCAGGATTCGAACCCTAGACCTCCGGGACAAGTGCTGGGCATCATATTTGCATAGCCACAAGTGCTGGGCTACATACTTACATTGCCACGAGTGTTGGGTGTCATACTTGCATTGCCATGAGTGTTGGGCATCATATTTGCATAGTCACGAGTGATGGGCTACATACTTGCATCACCACGAGTGTTGGGTGTCATACTTGCATTGCCACGAGTGTTGGGCATCATATTTGCATAGCCACGAGTGCTGGACTACATACTTGCATCGCCACGAGTGTTGGGCGTCATACTTGCATTGCCATGAGTGCTGGGCATCATATTTGCATTGCCACGAGTGCTGGGCTTCATATTTGCATAGCCACGAGTGCTGTTTTACATACTTGCATCGCCACGAGTGTTGGGCGTCATACTTGCATTGCCACGAGTGCTGGGCATCATATTTGCATAGCCACAAGTGCTGGGCTACATACTTGCATCGCCACGAGTGTTGGGCGCCATACTTGCATTGTCACGAGTACTGGGCATCATATTTGCATAGCCACGAGTGTGGGGCTACATGCTTGCATCGCCACGAGTGCTGGGCGTCATATCTGCATAGCCACGAGTATTGGGCTTCATATGTTGTAGGACACAAGTGTTTGGCTTCTTTATGCAACCCTGAGTGGTTGGCATATCTGTTTCCTGTTCACCCGATCGTCGGTCTGGTGGTGGCTGAGGTGCGTATAGAACAGATCGTTGTACTATGTGTATGGGATGCATTGCACCTTGGTTGGTGCTTGTTGTGTTTGAGTGTTGTATATGTTTGATATGCCCTTACAGGTGACATACACATTTGGATTGTGTATCATTCTTGAGGTTATATAAGGGATTGATTACACCTACCCGCAGAATATAGACAGACTCTGGTATGTATTCACCCTTAGTCTTCAGTTATCAATGTGATTCCTATTGTTATTATAGTCTGCTATGCATATCTATTTTGGTATCTGCTGAGTTTATTTGGACTCACCACCGTTGCCCATATTTTTATTTCCAGGTTGATTGGTCTCCAGGGGAGCCCAGTTGCCAGTCCCAGGTCCCTACGACTCCAATGATGGGTGCTTCCGCGTAGTTAGGTTTCCTTTACATCGTATTATTTGGTTTGTATTTGTTTTATGTCGTGGAACTTGTATCGCATTTCATTTGTCTTGGTATTGTATTTTTGAGTCCTCTGATGGACTATGTGTTTGTTGTTTTTGTTGTAAGTCGAACCGGTCCACAGTCAGGTATGGTTTATTTTGTGTTATGGTTATTTTATGTCTTGATTTTGAGGCCTGAGGCCAAATTATTATTGCGTGTGTTATTTGTATGTGTAAATTGTCCGCCGGACAGGAGAGATGCTGTCCAATTTTATATTGGAACAGCGACTCCTGGGTCTCGGGGTGTGACAATCGAGGTGTTTCGGTCCCTATTAATTCAACTAAAGTATCGGGTGACCTCTATCTTACTTACTTCTCAAAAGAAAAATAACCTACCAGAATAAGAATTGAGGAGTTACTTAAATATTATGTCAAAAGTGTTGAATCAGAGGATGATGTTGTATTTGTGTGTAAATTCTACATTTTGTATATTTGTTTGTGTCTTATTTTCGTCTAGTACATGTAAGGTCCCTCTAGGTTTTGTTGATATAGTAGATGATTATGAGAATCTTGCTAGATTCAATTGGATTAAAGTCATCCATCAATTTTTGTCTCCACAATTATCTAAGATTAGGAACTTATTTTCATCAACTCAGAGATACCACCCCAGCACCATCCTCCCTTACCTAAAGGGATTTGCTGACCTTTTGGCAGTGAGTATGATTTTGATGTTAAATTTTATAATATTTTGGTGTCGTTTATGTATTTGTATGTAACACTTGGTATAGACATAGTTTTTGGAGCATGTTCTAATTCAAAATTCATACAATGTTGAAGGACCCCGAATAAATAAATGGAGGAATATTCCTTGATATATTAGTAAGGTGAGGGCCCTTGTCGACCGACTCTCACCCGAAGAGGTAATTATTCTAAACTATGACCTATTTTAGTTTGATATGGAGTTGTTAACATTTGTGTACTTGTTAATTGACAGGTTATAATTGAAATAATTCCTAACCAAAATGAAAAAATATTATTTGAGAACGTTGATATTGATGATGACATTCCACACCCAATAGAGACATCATAAGGAGATGACACAGAAGTTGTAAGGCAAAGTAGTAAGGAATATTGTGACTGCATTCTTAAAGACAACCGAATCAAAGAGCTATCAGCGGAGAATATGTGTTTGAATGAAAGGGATAAAGAATTACTTGCAATAATTAAAAAAAAAAGTATGGAGGCTCAATCAAGCTATCCTGTAGTCAATCATCTTTCTAAACCAGTAGCTTGTAGAACAAAGAGAAGGAGAGGACGTGACTGAAGTCGGTATGATTATAGGGATACTCTAATTAGTAGTCCATTATGGCACCAGCTATTGTTGGAGCAATCTATGGTCCGAAGTGACCATGTGTTTTGATGTTTGGGCAAAGGGTTTAAGTTAGGTTCACCCTTGTGTTTGATATGTGTATTTGAGTGTGCATGTTTGCAGGATACACATGGACTTAGCTAGATGGCTTCGGGTCCGGTGAAGGATGGCATGAGGAGACAAGTCGTGGGCTTGTATGCATCTGAGGGACCATGGACAAAGCAGGAACGATGAGCCGAGGGAAGCGAACTTCGAGGCATACGCGAAAGATGGCATGAGAACGAGCCGCGGGTTCGTATGCATCCGAGGGACGAGAGTCAAAGACGAAGAAGACTTGAAGGCAACAAGTCGAGGCTGCTGGATGGAGGGACCGTGGACAAAGCAGGAACGATGAGCTGAGGGAATCGAACTTCGAGGCATACGCGAAGGATGGCAGGAGAACGAGTCGCGGGTTCGTATGCATCCGAGGGACGAGAGCCAAAGTCGAAGAAGGCTTGAAGGCAACAAGTCGAGGCTGCTGGAAGGGTCAGCTAAGTCGTTAGGGTCCGAGTGCCGACAGAATTGTACTCAGGAAGGGAAACCCTAGGTTTAGGGGTAGAGCAGTCGACTGATGCTTGGATCAGTCGACTGATGAAGTCACAGAAAGATCAGTCGATTGATCCTACGTGCAGCCAACTGGTGTCGGCTGAAATTCGAACTTTGGGCTATAACGTTCGAATCCAAGTAGACCAGTCGACTGGTGCTGGTACCAGTCGACTAGTAACGGCTGTTTTCAGCCTTGAGATCTATTTAAGAGAGCTCGGTTTGGCTGGGCAAAGGTTGACAAAATAAGCTTGGTTAAAGCTTATTAGTAGTCTACAAGTGCTTAGAAGTTGTCTAGAGTTTGTGGCGAGGTTTCTCCACCACAAGGAGCAATAAGAGCTAGCCGGAGGTCTTCTGGGGACTCATCCACCTACAGATCGGGATCTTCCGCCTTACGGATAACCGTGGAGCAGGAGTCTTATCTCCGAACCACGTTAATCGGTTTGTCTTCTTAGTTGTTAGTTTTGTTATTTGTTATTCCGCTTGCGCACTAACAACGTGTAGGAATAAAACCGCGATCGAAGTGAGTGATCGGCTATTCACCCCCTCTAGTCGTACATCAAGGTCCCAACAGCTATTACCTAAGAGGAAGCGGAGCAAGAAACAAATATCAGATGTAACGGTAAAACATCTGAATAAGAACTTATTTTTATGGACAAAGGAAAAAAGAAAAATTAGTGGGGATGATATGGACGAAGAAAGAGAAATTTTTTCCAATTTTGGTTAGCAGAGGGTCTGAAATAAAAAGATTTCAGGCTCCATTGGGCCTAAAATAAGAGGATTTCAGGCCTAACGTCGACTCCTTGTAAAATTTGATTTCTTGCAGACCATCAACTTATAATATTTGAATTTGTTGCAATAGGAGATAGTATTTGTGGTGTCGAAAGTTAATTCTAATGAATATCAATGAAGTTCATATTTATAATTAAATTTTAATATCTTTTAATTTTTTTCTTATATTTAACATCTATAACCGCTAATTATTTATTTATAGTTTATATATTTTATATTTATATCTTCATGTTTTTCTTTATCTCTTTATATATTTACTTAATCTTTATCTATATGTTTATATTGTATATATTTATTTATAATTTGGAAAAGAATATTCCTATTTTGATTAGCAGATGACCTGAAATCCTCTGATTTAAGACCCACGTTAGGCCTGAAATCAAAGGATTTCAGACCCAATGTGGACTCATATTTTATCATTTTAAAATATTTTTATATTATTTAATCATGATTTATTAATTATTTATAGGATAATCTTTTATATAATTCTACATCTTCTGACAAAATATTATTTTATTAAAATACTCAGGTACGATCAACACAAGCTTACATTTATTTAAACTTGAAACAAATTTAAATGTATCGTATTATCGGATAGCATCTGAAAATCCCTAAATACATAATGCATATAAAAATTTGATTCCTTGCAGACCATCAACTCATAATTTTAGAATTTGTTGCAATAGGACTTTTGTAGATCCATTAATGGATTTCAGTAGAAACCACTGATGAATCTAAGATATTTGGATTTCTCAATACTCGATATCACTAGTTAGAGTTGAGCTAGGAGATGATATTTGTATTGTCTAAACTTAGTTTTAATGAATATCAATAAAGATCTCATACCGTATTAGTTGAACAGAACAATACAGCATCAGTTGCAGCTAGGATATTCTTAGATTTAACATTTATAACCACTAATTATAAATAACGTATAGTTTATACATTTTATATTTATATCTTCATATTTTTCCTTTATCTCTTTGTATATTTGCTTAATCTTTATCTATATGTTTATATTATACATTATTTATGTATAATTTGGAAAAGAATATTCCTATTATATTTAGTAAAAGCTTGAAATCCTCTGCACATTGGGTCTGAAATCAGAGTAAATTGTTCAGATGAGTCGAGTTGTGCAAGGCAAAAAGAGATATGTAGGGTGAGAAAAAGGAGAATACCTGGTGCATCCGAACCACATTCTTTTATTTTAAAATAAAACTCTTGAAAAAGTGGTTCGGATGCCTCGAAAGTAATTGGAAAGAGAAGTTATTGGCGGAAGAGGTATAAGAGGAAAAGATAATTTTTGATGCCCTTTGATAAAAATTAAATTTTAGAATACTTTTTAATAATTACGATTACCCACTTGCGCCATTTGATAAAATACCAAAATAAAAGAGAAGAGAACCATTCCCATTATTTTTCGATTTCTAAAAAGTATTTCGGCGTTTTTTACTTTTTGAGAGGTGCACCTTGTTGAGTATTTACACGTTCCGATGGCCATTTTTTCGATTTTGTTTTTATTTATTGGAAGTTTTATTTTATTTTATGATTCAATTTAGTTGATGTGAACAGTAATACCGGTGATAGTGCAATTATAGAACACTTAAAATTGGATCGTTTCCGCTCTGAATCCGCGTGCATTCCGATGTAATCTGTGTTTTATCTTCCCGTCGATCCGGAGCTCACTCCTCGATCTCCCCTTCTTCCACATTTCTCGCTGGACATCGGGATTCGTCCAAGAAAAACGAATTTAATTTGACTTTGTTCTGCTCCGCAGTTGATTCGTCGATCTAGGGTTTCCCGTCTGCGGGATTTCTGCGAGTTCTTGAGTTCGAAGGTTTCTTTTCTTGTTTCTACAAAAGCGAAAAGGTCCCAATTTGGGGAAAGTTGCGTTTTGATCTGCGGGTGGAGAATCAAGGAGAAGCGGATCCATAGATGTTGACGGAGAGAAGCGGGATGGGTTGTCATCTGTTTGCAGATGGTTCCTTCAATGGCCACGGCGTCGGTATTGCGATGATCTCTTCGCCGTTGCATCCATCTTCGTCTCCGTCTTCTCCAAGCTGCATCCACCATCGCGTCTCCAAGATGGATACTCTTGCTGGTCTTGCTATCAAGTACGGTGTCGAGGTAATTGATGTTCTTCTTCATTGTGATTCGTGTCGAGCCAATGAGGAAATAATATATAGTTTTTCCAGTTTTATATTGCTGTTCATCATCAAGAACAAGTTAATCGATGAACAGGTAAATCGCCATCAAGAACAAGTTAATCGATGAACAGTTAAATCATCATTGTTCATTTCATTAAAAAACATAGAATCTGGCTACTCAATGATTTGTTATAAATCATAATAGTTCAAAGTGTGATTTATCTTTGTTTTGCTCCCTCTTTTAGGAACAAATTCTGCTATCAAAAGAATTAACTTTTTCCATTTCTCTAGTCTGATATGTGATGCTCTGTGAATATTAATACTTAGGTTTCAGACATCAAGCGAATAAATGGACTTGTAACAGACCTTCAGATGTTTGCTCATAAGTCATTACAGATCCCACAGCCAGGGAGGCATCCACCATCTCCTCTGTCTAATGGTTCAACAAAGAATGGGTAATTCTCTTCTTTATCAATTTGAAACAAATAATTATTTATAATTGCGAGAAAAAAAACTTCTTTTGGAGATGTCTAATATATGGCGTGACGATACTTTGTAGTATGTTTTGGAAGCTAAATTGTGATTTATCTTAATTCGTTCACTACCACTTCCATTAGCAGACTGTTTTACATTCTAAAGTATTTCCTACTTGTTTTGTGATATATAATCAAGTTGTCCAAATGAGGAGTTGTCTCCTTGTTATCTTTAAATTAGAGATGTCATCTTAGGATGATGATAATTGGTACCTCTTTTTTTTGCAATCAAAATTTTCGAAACCTTAGGAGCATAGGCTTATTACAAATTACTAAATGGTGAATGTGTGGCCCAACATTGGAGAAATTTAGTAGCACCTGATTTTGACTTCATTTATATACACAATATAGATGGCTCAGGCTGTACAGTGACATCAGTTCAAGTAGTAGTCTTCTTTTTCTACACAATCTCTACACCTAATTGTAATCTTCTTTTTCTAGAATACAAAAAATCGCAAGTTAAAACACTTGTGTATCACAGATTGCTTGTTTAATTTCTTGATACTACTGCTATGTTGATCCAGTAACATCTTTTCATTCATTGCATGAAGATTTTCACTTTTTTTACTTCTATAGGCGTAGAGATTATTGCACACCCCATCATCCTCATAATGATGTGTTAGAACTGATCGAGTCTTTCAATTCAAAAGCTCCTCCGTGCAATGTTTCTCCAGCCATGAGCAGATTACAAGGATATTATGGTCTCACTCCCATTAAAAGAAGATCTGAATGTGAAGACATCTCAACCGAAGGACCACCAACTCCGAGTCAGCATCCAAGCAAGCACAGGAAATCTAGAAGTCTTATGAATTTATCGTCAGAAGGTGCAGAAAATAGTGAGGCTGAGAGATATTTTAGGCGTCGTCAAAAGTGTGATCGAAGCCTAATTTTCCGTCGCTCAGAAGCGTCCTCGAAAGGAAAAGGAAATGCTGGAGTCCCAGCACCAAGGCCAAAGGTAGGAGGCAGGACTGAGATCGACATGGTTCGTTCAGGTCTTGTCATTCCTGGCAGTGACAGTGTCAAAACTGAACAACATTTGTCCTTCAGGAAATCATCCAGCACATCGTGTTTGCTCTTGGAGGATTATGATAATAGTTCTTCCATGTGGCCAGCGAGCAGCTGGACTTCGAAAACAGATATCCTTGTAAAGCCAATAATTCTCCCCAAGTCTACAATCGCGAGGAGGAACAAGGCTGCTCTGGATTAGGC
The DNA here is from genome assembly GCA_024364735.1 of Boesenbergia rotunda. Taxonomy (NCBI): domain Eukaryota; kingdom Viridiplantae; phylum Streptophyta; class Magnoliopsida; order Zingiberales; family Zingiberaceae; genus Boesenbergia; species Boesenbergia rotunda. The sequence continues at coordinate 200,017 of JAGFNQ010003955.1, read as the reverse complement.
ACCCCTCTAAGTAATTGTAGTAATTGTTGTATCAGCAACTCGATATATACAAGTACGCACGTACTCTTATGTTTAAACAGCATGGTCTTTAACTCCGTAAAGTATTATGTAGGAAATCTTTTATGTTTATGAATCTGTTGATTAAGATTGATTAAGAAAAAAACTCCTTGTGGGTGTAGAAGGTTTCTATGTGAATCTCGATAAACGATAAGTTGTTGGGTTGTGATTGGAGTTTGTTTTCCAAATGTACTTCTCTAAGGACTTGTGCATCTATTCGATTAAAACAAGGCAAAAGGAAAGGAAAATGAAATAAAAATGGCTCAAGATAGTACGTTAAAAGTCCATTCTATCTCTCAGTTCAGTGGATTCCTCCCAAGATAGCTGAAGGAGAGGATCTGCACCTGAATTGGTTGACCCGGCTTCATCCCAATAGGGTTGGTCATCCTCCATTGAATTAATGGCGCTCGCTGTCCGTGTTGTGGTTCCCAACCCGACCAAGCACCATGCGGGCCCCCACATCGGCACCACGTCCGGCTGGAAGCTGGTGGTTGGCTGCCGACCGCCATCCAAAGATAACAAATATGACGTTGCGGCGCGCCGGCGACGCGGGAGCGTGTTAAGGCCGCGAGCAAAAGCGTTTATGCATATGGCAGTCAAATAATTCTTATAAATTATTAAATTTATAATATTCAAAATAATTAATTCAATAGTTGTAACTTTAGGATCACAAATACATCTCGTTTGAGTTAAAAATTACTAAATAGTTCATATTTCTAAAGTATTTAAAATAAAATATCTGAAATTGTGAAACTAGTATATAACAAAATATATCCTATAAGAAAAAAAACTCAAAAATACTTTTATTTTTCAAAATATAGCATATATATATATATATATACTTTCCCAACTCTCTATATAGTTTTTTGTTTTTTGTAAATATAAGAAAATCATCAATATAACTTAATCAAGTGTTGTTTGATAGACCTATTAATTTTTTTCTTTTCCAAAACCTAGTCTCTTGCATTAATCAACATCGAATGGGAACATTTTAACCTCAAATTGCAAAAGGTAGTTAAACAATATATTCTTTGGCAATCAAAATCACTTTACATCAATATTAGAATTGGAAACATTTTATTACTATATATCCACTAAATTGGTATTCAAAATCATTTTATCCAACCACTACAACTGGAAGGCAGATGTAAATTAGCTGAGATTCCTTTGAATTGTCTTCTATAAATTTTGATATAGTATTTTTTTCTTTTTTAATCTATTTAAAGTTTTCTACACAAATTTATTTATTTATTTATTTGGGTTTCACTTGGGATCAACACTATAAATATACATGAGTTTGAGGAGGGTGATGAAGTTGGTGGCTAGCTCATCAATCAGGAGGGGCCTTCCTCATGGCGTCTCTCCAACGTTTCTTCTTCCTCTCCTCGCTTATTATCATGGCGGCGGCCGCGGCAGGCAGCTGTGTAGCTTCCAGGGCGGCGGCATCGACCAGGCGCAGTGTGTTGGGCATTGGCCTCGCCAGAACTCCTCCGATGGGGTATAATTCATGTTCATGATCGGATGAGGATGAATCATTTTTTCAGTTAATATATTTCTCAGATGATGCATGCAATCTATTCATTCATCTCTTTATCTTTCGATTGCAATGAATCAGGTGGAACAGTTGGAACCATTTCTACTGCAACATCTCTGAGGAGGTCATCAGAGAAACTGGTATATATCTCCCGTGAATGATACGGACAAAAATCATGAACTTTTGTTTTTTCTGAGTCAAAGTTTGAGCTCACTTTTTCTTTTCTGTGATTACCTACAAGATCTTAAATAATACGTTTAATATATATGAATTACTGACTCGCACCGAATCTAAAGGAAGGAATATTACACAATATTATAGGTGAGATTTTGACAAAGTATGACATGCATCTTTTGTTGGATTTTTATATGCAGCTGATGCCTTGGAGTATACAGGCCTTGCCAAGTTGGGTTATCAGTATGTTAATATAGGTGTCTTCCTTTTGCTTAAAACCTTTTACATATGTGTAGATTTCGTTCTTATTATGGTTTTATTGTATAAAAATTTAGTTAACAAATTCTCCTTTCAGATGATTGCTGGGGAGAGTACGATAGAGACTCTCAGGTAAGAAAAGTAATAGATAGACAAATTTGTTTACTGTTCCATGTTTTAACTTTCTAAAGAACAAACCTTGTGATTTGGATGTTCTGATAAATTTCTTGCAGTTCATAGACTACCTTATGTATAATATTGTAAGAAAAGATAGTCTGATAGCTGGTGTTGATCCAAGTACCATTATGAACTTAATTCATTTTGAATTTAACAGGGAAATTTAGTGGCAAGGAAGTCAACTTTTCCCTCTGGCATGAAGTCTCTTGCAGATTACGTGCATGGGAAAGGCCTGAAGTTTGGAATCTACAGTGATGCAGGGTATAATTTCTCATATGTCTTGGCCTTGCTATGCTAAGTCATATCTGACAGCTGATAGCAAATTTCAGGTCAAAAACATGCAGCAACACAATGCCTGGTTCTCTTGGCTTCGAGGAACAAGATGCAAAGACCTTTGCCTCTTGGGTGATGCCATTGTTCTTAGAATGTCCACCAATATTTTCTTACCTTTTGCCACTCGATTTTTGTTTTTTTTTAAAAAAATATTTATCATGGTTTACAATCTCAGGGCATTGATTACTTGAAGTATGACAACTGTAACCATCCTGGTACCAGTCCAAAAGAAAGGTAGAGTTTTCTGAACAACATCTAATTCAAGAGACTTCCATCAATTTAGCTTGCAAACAACATCTAATTTGCTGTCATGGCCTCAAAGGTATCCAAAAATGGGAACTGCTCTTTTGAACAGTGGAAGGAGCATTGTCTTCTCTCTATGTGAATGGTAAATCTGCCAAACCACTCAGTTTTCTTAAATATATGCATTCATGAATAAGAATTGCGTTTCTGGGGTAAAACTATATCGACAGGGGTGTAGAGGACCCAGCAACGTGGGCTGGAAGCATAGGCCACAGTTGGAGGACAACAGGAGATATCTTTGATAGTTGGGACAGGTTGTAGTTCCTACCCAAATGAGTGAGTTGCTTGCAATTCTCTAATATCACACAGTAGTAGCTGATGTTTCGTATTGCAATAGCATGACGTCGATTGCAGATCAGAATGACAAATGGGCATCTCATGCAGGGCCTGATGGCTGGAATGGTACTCCATTAGATTGGCACAGCTAAATCTACTTGCTAATTTCTTGTTTAGTCGTTCACCACAAGTTATCATGCAGATCCTGACATGCTTGAAGTAGGAAATGGGGGAATGACAAAGGAAGAGTATGTGTCCCATTTTAGTATATGGGCCCTGATGAAGGTATTCCAGTAAAAGTAACACAATTATCTCGAGTGTTTCTTAACTTGCTGCCTTTTAGGCTCCTCTGTTGATCGGATGCGATGTGAGATCGATAACTAAAGATGCACTTGAGATATTGAGCAACTCGGAAGTCATCGCTGTTAATCAAGGTAAGATCATGATTCATTGTTCAACTTTTCAGCTTCGTGTCATCGAATGCAAGGATCACAAGGCGATTCTCTCGACAGATTCACTTGGAATTCAAGGGAAGAAGGTGGCTTCTAATGATAATTTACAGGTTTATAACTCCTTTCTCAACTGTTTCAGGGTTATAAGTGAAAGATAAGTAGTGAGGATCAAGTAACTAATTTAACGGTCACGGTGGTTGTCTCTGTGTGAAGGTTTGGGCAGGTCCCCTGAGCGGTGGGAGAGTGGCCGTGGTTCTGTGGAACCGAGGAGATTCACAAGCAATGATAACAGCAAATTGGTCTGATTTAGGATTTTCGATTCCGATTCACGCTAATGTCCGCGATCTTTGGGAGGTAAAAAATCTCACTCAATAGGTCTTTCTTCTTTCCATCAAAAAGCCACAGCATTCTCCTTTCTTACTTGATATGTTTGCTAGCATTCTGATATTGGAATAGCTCAAGGGCAGCTCGATGCCACTGTGGATTCTCATGCCTGCAAGATGTTTGTTCTCACACCGCAGTAGGCCTCCTGCTCTTCTTCTAGTTTAGATAAAGAAAGAAAACGGCAGCCCATTGTTTTCGCACAGAATAAGTCATTTCAGTGGAAGATACCGGCCATGCGTTTTGTAGTTTGTACAACTCTATGAGACTGAAAAATAGTGAAAACTCTTAAGACTGATAAGATGTAAGCAATTTCGCTTTTTGATTGTTTTCATTGAAATTGAGCATAATGACTAAGGTTCAAAAGGATGACTTTTGCCGATTTACCCTGACGACCGATGGAAAATTTTCGTGGGATTAGACTGGTCTCCTGAGATTAGAAAAACCTCACTAATCGTTTAAAAGGATGACTTTTTCAATTATAAATTTATTTTTTTCACATAATCTAAAGACAGATTACGAGGGATATATGAGGTAAATCATCATTTACTATTTTTTCCCCATCGGTTGACACAGTTAGACATACTTAAGTGGTTGTTCTAATATATCTTAAGGTCAATTCTCAATCGATATAAAATATTGTGATGGATGTGGCTTTTCTTATGCAAAGGGTTTGTAGCGACACGACCCCTCTAGCCCCATCAAGCGGCTCTCTAAGTTGTGTCCTATGGTCTTCCCACTCCCGGCAGTGGGTTTTTACCTTCCCCAGATTCGAACCCTAGACCTTCAGGACAAGTACTAAAATTCCTTGAATCTGGTAGCCAAGTGAGTCGGCTCACTTGGTTACCAGGATTCATAAACTTTAGTACTTAACCTGGAGGTCTAGAGTTCGAATCATGGGAAAGGTAAAAATTCATTAGCCAGAGGTGGGAAGTTCTTGTGAGTAATGACACGGTCGGGCCAGGTTGTTGGGCCGCCAGTTGGACCGCTCAAAGGGCCGAGGGGTCGGGTCGTTACAATAAAAAGGCGCCTTTTTATGTAGCGGCCCCGCCTCTATGGTCCCCGCAGGCAACCCTCTATGTCGGCGACCCTACGGTCTTCCCACCCCTGACAGTGGGTTTTTGCCTTCCCCATGATTCGAACTCTAGACCTCCAGGGGCTAAGTACTAAAGTTCCTGAATCCTAGTAACCAAGTGAGTACTTAGCCTGGAGGTCTAGAGTTCGAATCCTGGGGAAGACAAAAACCCACCGCTAGGGGTGGGAAGACCGTAGGGTCGCCGACTTAGAGGGTTGCCTGCGGGGACCATAGAGGCGGGGCCGCTACATAAAAATGCGTCTTTTTATTATAACGACCCGACCCCTCGGTCCTTTGGGCGGCCCAACTGGCCCAACAACCTGGCCCGACCGTGTCCCGACCGTGTCGTTACTCACAAGAACTTCTCACCCCTAGCCAGTGGATTTTTGTCTTCCCCAAGATTCGAACTCTAGACCTCCAGGCTAAGTAGGGTCGCCAGCCTAGAGAGTTACCTGTGGAGACCATAGAGGCGGGGCTACTACAGGGTTACTTTGTTAGAATAAAATATTCTCATAATTTATCCATCTGTATCTGATCGGAGCGAGGACATAGACAGCGTTATGCTTAAAAAGATGGCAATTTAACCTTATAACATAACAACTACAACTACACTTCAACAGCAGGAAAGAACAAGCAGCACAATTGAATGTGTTGCAACAAATTCTAGCTTGCTAAGAAGGTCACAAAGATTGTCCGCTCCTTAAATAGTTGCAGTAGGAGCCGAGAGTCCACTGATCTGGGTACGTTTAGCCTTGCCACAACTCTTGTTCTCACTTAATTCCGGTGGAGGCTGGCCGCTGCCGCTGCCGTTGATAGTTCCCCTCGGTCGTCGTCCCTGAATCCCTGAATGATGTTGTTGCTGGTTCAACGAGGGCACTTTGGCTTCTTGCTCCACCTCTTCATCGTCGGTTGACCTCCATGTACGTGCGGAGTCCACCGAATCCGGCTCCCGCCCGGAGGAAGCAGTGGCCCAAGGGTGGCCGACGAAGCTGTTGCTCCCCGCAGATTCTTGGGGCTCCAACTCAGCCCTGGATTGCCTCACAGTGACGTACCTGTGAATGCTCGGCTCCATGAGATCATCCTTCACAACTATCTCAGTCTCCACAAATGATCCTCTTCTCTCGCCCCATTCGTCGAACACGTTGCCGGCGCTAGCGGAATGACCTCCCGTGGAGTTGAGATCGGCCACGGCTTCGAGGATGGAACAGGCTTTGGACAAGCATGCTGGGAGGGAGAAAGCCGCGTTGTGGATGCCCTCCGGAAGCGAAGAAGAGTAGGAATTGCGACTCGGTATTTGGTCGAGGTCTCTGGAAGGTGTCCTCCTGGAAGACCTGGTTGCGGAAATCGTCTTCAGCTGGTGGTTTTCCATATCGTTGCTTTGTATTTCTTCGGCTGCTTCAGATCTTTGCGAGGATTTGGTTATTTGAGCACTTCTTTCACTTGATTTCTGTAGGGAATCAACGCAAGATTACTACTAAAAGATGAAGCAAATCTTGTTGAATATTTTTTTTTCTCACCTTGTAGTCGATGCTCAGGTTTTGACCTGTTTTGAGTGAATTTTCATCGATCTCTGCCATCGGATTCCGCCGGAAAGGCGATCGCTCTGTCTTCCTCGACGAGCTCCGGCTGAGAAACTGCACCTGATTACTTGCGGCGTTCTCATTAGACAGCGTCCAGGATGCACTCGCAGGAGACCTCGACCGAGGCGAGGTACCTCCTCTCTTGTGGGAGGAACACGGTGAGGTTCCCCTACCTTTCTCCCTCGCCGGAACGGCGACCATCTTGGTCGGATGCTGGGACTTGTCGCAACTATTCGCTCCCGACAGAGCTTCCGAACGCCTCCCAGGGGACCGGCTCACCCTACGCCCTCCGCCACAGCTCCGCTCCCTGCTCCCGGACCTCTCCCGGCTAGGTGTTCGCCGGCGCGGGGAGGGCCTCGAAGCCGCCTTCTCCTCGCCGTCCTCCTCGTCCCCCTTCCTTTCGTTGTCGAAGTCATAGCTGCGCTTGGACCCCGAGTGCTTCCGATGCCCGAGTCCTCCCTCGTTAGAGGCGTTCCCGGAGGAGCTGCGACTGAGGCGGCCGCACTGGATCAGGATGGCGTCTACCTCCTCGTTGGTGCAGCTCGAGGTCCGTACCACGGCAGAAGGCTTGATTTCCTCCACCACGGACACCGGAGCCCCTCCCTTAACCTCAACCTCGATTTCTTCGCCGGCATCCTGCACGGGCTTTACTCCTCCCTTCTTCCCCTCGTCTTCAACAGCGACTAAACACTTGCTGCTCACAAACACCTGATGCTTCTCCGCGGTGGCTTCCACCGCCTTCTGAGGCGGCATCTCTGCTTTCTTGTCATCTGCTTCTTCGTCCTTCTCTTTCTCCTCCTTCCTCTTCTTGCTGAAACAGAGTCCCATTAGGTTGCAATGTGCAATGTAGAGAAGGGAGAGGTAGAAGAAGAAGAGAAGGAGAAGAATTTATTGGGCAATGCAAAATGGATAGTTTTTAAATTTGTTGCAGTGGGCGGGATGGCGATGAAGGGTCGTTGGTTGAAGTTACCGTTAGAAAAAGGTTTGTAGGAGGCGAGTTTGAATTGCAACGGCTATATAACCTGCCAACGTGCAGTCTGTCTCATCTGTAGATGGACTCCAGTAAAAAGTATTCAGTAGCCTGTAATTTTGTAAGAGTTTTTTTTTAAAAAAAAATTGAAGTAAATGATGAGATATATAGTTGAAATAAATAAAGACATTTAAACTAAATCGCAGTGACAATTCTGCAAACTAATAAAAAATTAAATGAGAAATTAAGATTACATTTAGTATGTTTATTTTTTTTCATAAAAAATATAATTTTTTAGAAAATGTATTTGGTTGATATTTTTTAAATTTATTTTTCAAAAAAAATATAACGTTTTCTTTATAAAAAAAATTAGAGAATAAAATTAAGCTATTTTCTATAAAAAAATAAAAAATATGATTTTTCAAAAAATAAAAATAGAAAACATAACAAATCAAACACTCCCTGAATATCCTCGGGATTATGATGTAACAGAAGGACGACTAATTAATATTTTAGATATTTGTAGTTTGATCCCCAATTATGACCTATTTTGTAGGATTTTTTTTTTCAAATGGAACGTGAATCTTGGGACATTAGGCTTCTGGATCGACCGCCGTGAGCACTTCTCGATATACCTTGATGATCGATGAAAAATTTCTATAAAATTTCTAGATCTCGTTAATCGTTTTTTTAATAGAAAACTAAATAAATAGAGGCACTTATTATATAATTTATTTGGGAGAACTTTTCTTTGTCAAGAAAAAATTGCAGAATTGATGGTTTACAATACAGTTAGCTTCGCATTGATTGACTGAATGATATACTAAAAAACAACTTTTTTTTTATACTGAAATAAAATTGGCACTGGGGAAATGTTTTTTTAACTGTTGGTCTTTCATAGGTTTTGTCTATGGTATTTCATTATTACGTATTCGTATATTAGTAAAAAATTATTGATGGTATCTTACTTTGTTAGCTCGAGTTTACCTTTTCTTTGTTAGCTCGAGTCTATTTAATATACGTATTCGTATATTAGTAAAATCAGCCGGGTCGACAATATAAACGAGGGGTGAAACCTCGACTGCTGTTTAAAAAAATCTCTCGCGCCTGGGTGTCTTGGTCTGCCCAACATTCACCGTGATTTATCCCCTCTGGACACTTGTGGGGCAGAGACCAGGGGGCCGCTGGGTTGGCGGTTCCAACCTTTTGAAATCGAGTTTACCTTTTTCAAAAAGTTAAATTGATTTTCAAATTAACCGGATCCAATAACTTGAGAGAAACATAGATTAGCGCAGAGGTGGCCGATTCTACTGGCATGACTTCTCTGCTGCTCAAATCAATCACCGATAAGAGAGCAAAAATAAGTAGAAATAGGAGAAAAGAGGAAGAAGAGAGCTTAGTGGAGAAGAATTATTTCCGCTGGCAAGAATGAGAAATGACTTCTCCTTAGTGTTCCAATAACTTGAAAGAAGAGTAGAAGACGCAGAGTAGATTTGACATTCACTCTTATTCCGCTCAATCAAATAAGTCGAACAAGAAACTTCAAAGCAGTGTACTCAGTGGAAGTTGATTCTAGTGCTCGGCGTAAACCGGCTCCAATACTGGGTGGAAGTTAATTCTAGTGTTCGGTTGAAGCTAATAAATCGAGCATTGACATTTGAGACGGGGTATTGGAGTAATAAATAAGAAAGAATGAAAACTATTTTTTTTCCTTTAGAAAATATTTTCAATGTTACTCTATAATTTTAAAAACAAACTAACAGTGACGGGTATAGCCTCGGGCCCTCAACAGTGTATCACAGACACTAGGATTCGATTCTCGGGACCGGTAAGGAATTTGTCATCGTGATCCAACTCAAGGGACAGTATGGACTACTAGGCTACGAGATAGTGCCGGCCCAAGACTAGTAGTGATACCTGGGCTATCTTAAAAAATTAAAAAAAAAACAAACAAAGGAAGGAGTGACGGGGTGTCTTGTTGGATATTATTATTATTATTATCTCTATTATGTGAGTTTATTTGTAAGTTGCACAAGTAAATACAATCTGAGCCCTTAAAGTGATCTAACTTATGTTTATTGGGTTTCGAATTATTGGATGCGAGTTTAATGTATATGACCCTTTAAGACCAATCTGTTATTATCTATGGGCTGATAACAGATTGGATTGCTATATAAAGGAGAGGTCCCTAAGGGTTTAGGTAATCTTTGTGTCATAGTTTCTTGTTCCCCATTGACAAGAAACTTTACGGCGCCGTCAAACCTAAGCCTGTTGGAAGATCCTTCTTCTTCCTTCCGCTACATCTTCTTCCACAGGGATCAAGTCGACGACGCTACGACAAAGGACGATGGCTCTTCAATCAGGTTCCTTGTCATTCAGTTTATATTTTATTCTTGTCACGCCATAACTCGAAGAAACAATAGATCTATTTTTATATGTCTTGTGTTTTCTCTTTCGAATTCTTATTTTGTTTCTAGAATTCATGTGGTTAGGAGAAAACCCAAATTCTATCAATTGGTATCAGAGCGATGGCTTTGTTTCTTCGTTTTTTATGGCGATAAAGTTTAAGTTTTTTTTCGTCGATTTATTATATGTATGCTAGATTAAGTTTTCCTAGTATTAATACAATTTTTATCGTCGAAAATCATGTAAAAGAAAAATTCTATGATAGACTTGTTTTCTAAGTTTTTCATATTTTATGTGAAAAATGAAAAACGTCGAAAAAAAAACCGTCAGGTTTAACCTAATTTTTAGATTAAATTATGATGATTTAATGGATTGACTTGGTCAATCAATCGATTAGCAAGTCTAAAATTATGAACAGAATAAATATAATTTAATTGATTGTACAAATTTATTTTAATCGATTATCATCTTAAATTTGTGATAAGATGAATTAGGAATTATATCGACTAAAATTTTTTGATTTTTTGTACAATGGATGAAAAGTTTTTTCATAGGAAACAATTTTTTTTCTCTTTCGCCTTAAAAGAAAAAAAAACAAAAACTGTTTCAATAAAAAAAAAAATCACGTGAACGGTAAATGAAAAGAAATGGTTTTACGTATATAATAATATTATAATATATATATACGGTTTACTGTTTAGTATATATATATCTTATATAATATATATATATTATACAATACGTAAACCATATAAATATTATAATATATATATATATAAAACTGATGCATTAAATTTTTTTTTTTTGCAAATGATCCAGAATTAAATAATATTATTTAATATTATTTAATTATAGAACCATAAAGAAACTCTAATTTTTAAAGGAGGATTTTATATTTGATATAGTCGTATATATTAAGCTTTTAGATCGATTGGGATAATCAATTGGATCATACCATTTGATTACCATACAGTGTCAATCGATTAATGAGCTTAATTTTGAGGTGTCAAGACTAATAAAGAAATTATCTGTTTAACTAAATATCTAGAATTTTCTTGGGTCTATCTACACAATGTGCTACTAAGTTGAACTATTGTGTCCGCCCAAAGGAAGGCATCTTAGATAGATTTAGTGTATTTTGTATTGATAGACGTATATCTATGCTAAGAGTAATCAGCCCAAAGGAAGATTACTTTTATGCCAGATATATGTTTAAGATAGTTTATAACTATTGAACAAAATTTATTTTTTGTTCTGATCATGCACAAAATATGTCAGCCCAAAAGAAGACATATTGCGTGGCAGATTAAAGTTGTTGTAAGCTATGGACCAATATATAACTCATATAAAGTGTCATATTATGCGCACAATGCGTCGGCCCAAAGGAAGGCACATTGTGTGGCCAATTAAAGGTTGAGTTATATCAGAGAGTACCACTAACAAATTGTATTTTAATCTACACTAAAATACAATGTTGTATTTGGTATCTCATAAGGAGCCCATTTAAATGCATTTAAAATTTTATTTATTTGCATAATTTTATTTCATATATATATATATATATATATATATATATATATATGTTCTTGACTTTAGTTAAATCGTGAGCTTAAATAATTTTTTTTTTCAGTGCAATCTGTAACTGCCAACATTAATAACATCCCAACATTAACTGGTTCGAATTTTGCTGAATGAAAAGAATACGTGATCGTAGTCTTAGGCTGCATGGACTTGGACTATGCATTAAGGAATGATCGTCCCGTACCTTTGACCAGTGTTAGCACTATAGAGCAGAGGGCTGAATTTCAGCTGTGGGAGAGATCAAATCGCATGAGTCTAAGCATCATGAAGCTTTCCATACCGGCACAAATAAAGGGCTCAATAACAGAGAGTGAAGATGCTAGGAGTTTCCTTAACCAACTGGCAGACCGATTTACCTCAAATGAAAAGGTCGAGACTACCACACTTCTTACGAAGTTGGTAACCATGCGGTATAGTGGTAAAGGAAACATAAGGGAATACATTATAGAGACATCTGAAAGTGCTCACTTAGCATTTGATTCTCAAAGTACGAGCAAGAAGCGAAAGAGGATCAATAACAATGGAAAAGGAAAGCAAACTGCAGATTCTGGAGACAAACTTCTCAACTTTGTTAGTTCAGAAGTCAATTTAGCTATTGTACCCACTGACACTTGGTGGATAGATACTGGTGCTACTACTCACATAAGTGTCACTATGCAGGGTTGTCTTAGGAGCCGACTTCCGCTTGATGGTGAAAGATACATCTATACGGGGAATGGAAAGAAGGCTGTAGTCGAGTCTATTGGTGTTTTTAGGCTTTATTTAGGAACTGGTATCTATTTGGATTTGGAAAATACATTCATTGTACCGTCTTTCAGACGAAACATAATTTCAATTTCTTGTTTGGACAAATCAGGTTATTCTTGTTCATTTGGAAATGAAATGTTTAGTATTTTCTTTAATTCAATTTTGGTTGGTAATGGTTCCTTGGTTGATAAGCTTTATAAATTAAACACCTTTACTCCTACGACTGACAACGTGATAATGCATAGTGTAGGTACGAAACGTAAATTGACCAACGAGAATTCTTCTATGTTGTGGCATAGGCGTTTAGGACATATATCCAAACAACGCCTAGAAAGGTTAATGTCACATGGAATTCTTGATTCCCTTGACATGTCAGACTTTGATGTCTGCATAGAGTGTGTTAAGGGGAAAACAACTAACAAAAGGAACAAAGGGGCTAGCCGTTGTAGTGACGTTTTGGAGCTAATACATACGGACATTTGTGGACCATTCCCTAAGGCATCTTGGAATGGACACACATATTTTATTAGCTTCATAGACGACTATTCTAGATTTGGCTACTTGTACCTTATTCATGAGAAGTCGCAATCTTTGGACATGTTCAAAATTTTCAAAGCCGAAGTTGAACTTCAACTAGGTAAGAAAATTAAAGTCGTCCGATCCGACCGTGGAGGAGAATATTACGGTCGATATGATGGATCAGGTGAACAACGTCCAGGACCTTTTGCAAATTATCTTGCTGAGTGTGGGATTGTGACTCAGTATACCATGCCTGGTACACCCAGTCAGAATGGTGTAGCTGAGCGTCGCAATCGAACCCTAAAAGACATGGTGAGAAGTATGATGGCTTTCACTTCTCTACCGGAGTCTTTGTGGGGTGAGGCACTCAAGACTGCAGTTTACCTTCTCAATAGAGTACCTAGTAAAACAGTAACTAAAACCTCATTCGAGATGTGGACGGGTAGAAAGCCTAGCATTAGGCATTTACACGTCTGGGGTTGTCCAGCTGAGGCTAGGCCTTACAAGCCTAATGAAAAGAAACTGGACTCGAGAACTGTTAGCTGTAATTTTGTAGGTTACTCTGAGAGATCAAAGGGATATAAATTTTATGATCCATCTAATAGATCCTTCTTCGAAACGGGAAACGCCAAGTTTATTGAGGACAGTGGGAGTGATAAAATCAGGGAAGTATCTTTTGAGGAAAGCGTTGGCAATCCTCTTATGGTCACTACTAGTGCAATCAGTAGTGGTATGGTTACCATACCACACATTATGGATATTGCACATCCAGTGAACGTAGTAAACCAAGATATTCCCATGACATCTCCAATGCAATTGGAGGAGCCTACCACTGAAATTGAAGTATTGCCTTATATTGATGAGCAAATACCTCAACCACCTCAAACACAAGTGCCCTTAAGGCGATCCACAAGGGAACGGAGAAACACGAATTCTCGTGATTATGTTTATCTCCAAGAGCATGAGTTTGATATAGGGTTGGAAAGTGATCCTACATCTTTCCAAGAAGTCAAACAATGCTCTAACCCTGAAAGGTGGATTAACGTCATGCAAGAAGAGTTGAAGTTTATGACAGACAATGACGTTTGGGAACTTGTCGAATTGCCTGAAGGTTTGAAACCCGTTGGTTGTAAATGGATATTTAAAACCAAGCGAGATTCGAAGGGCAATATCGAAAGGTATAAGGCTCATCTTGTTGCCAAGGGATTCACTCAAAAGGAAAACATTGATTATAAGGAGACTTTCTCACCTGTGTCGACGAAAGACTCCCTTAGGGTAATCATGGCACTTGTAGCTCATTTTAATTTGGAGCTACATCAAATGGACGTAAAGACTGCATTCCTCAATGGAGACATAGAGGAGTCTATATATATGGTGCAACCGGAGAACTTTGAGTCCTCAGACTCAAAGCACCTAGTATGTAGATTAAAGAAATCCATTTATGGTTTAAAGCAGGCATCCCGTCAATGGTACCGGAAATTTGATCAAGTGGTAACCTCATTTGGATTTAGAGAGAACCCCGTTGATCAGTGCATATATGTCAAGTTCAGTGAGAGCAAGTTTGTTATACTTGTTTTGTACGTGGATGATATATTGCTTGCGAGCAATAATAAGGGTTTACTGCATGAAACCAAGTCTTTGAAATGAAAGATCTTGGTGAAGCATCTTTTGTTCTAGGCATTCAGATCTGTCGTGATCGATCAAGAGGCATTCTTGGACTTTCACAACAAGCCTATATTGAGAAGGTGCTTATAAGGTATGACATGTAGAATTGTACACCTGGTGACACACCTGTGTCAAGAGGTGACAAGTTCAGTTTGCAGCAGTGTCCACGACTTGAACTTGAAATAACGGAGATGGAACAATTCCCATATGCATCAGCAGTGGGAAGTCTCATGTATGCACAAGTTTGCACTCAACCAGATATAGCATTTGTAGTTGGGATGTTAGGCAGATATGTTAATAACTCGGAACCGTCGCACTGGAAAGCAATTAAAAGAGTGATGCGGTATTTGCAAAGAACTAAAAGACACATGCTCACGTATCGGAGGTCAGATCATCTGGAGGTGATTGGTTATTCAGACTCCGATTTTGCTGGATGCTTAGATAGCAGGAGGTCCACTTCAGGCTATATCTTCATGCTTGCTGGAGGGGCTATTTCTGGGAAGAGCGTCAAGCAGACGCTAGTAGCTACTTCTACTATGGAGGCAGAATTGGTAGCATACTATGAAGCATCCAATCACGGGATTTGGCTGCGGAACTTCATCACAGCATTGCATATCGTTGATGGCATTGACAGGCCACTAAGGATCTACTGTGATAATAAAGCTGCAGAACGTTATGCCAAGAACAACCGCAGTTCGTCGAAGTCCAAGCACATCGACATTAAGTTTCTAGCGGTTAAAGAGAGAGTTCAGAGTCGTCAGATCATGGTAGAGCACATCAGCACAGATTCCATGTTGGCCGATCCACTTACCAAAGGCTTGGTGCCCAAGATGTTTCATGCGCATGTTGTGGATATGGGAGTTCTTCTTATGGAAGAAGAACTCATCTAGTGAAAGTCTGTATTTATTTTATTGCTCTATGTTAATAAAGACAAACATTTTATTTTGATTATTGTACGTACCTAAAGTTCAAAAATAATAATGGGAATTCATATGTTTATTTGACGCTCTGAATACGATATCATGATTTACTGCTGCTGTTTAGCATTTGGTGTTTGTAAATATGATACAGATTCCTTTTGGAATCATAAAGTTTAGATCATGATTTGCTGTTGCAGTTTAGCATAAGGTGTTTGCAAATATGATCAGACTCTTTTGAGTCGCTTTGGACCAGTTGGAAATTGACATGTACTGATCACATTTCATGTAATTTCAACTCTATACATCCGCATCTTGATCTATGTCGTTGATGACATTGGTATTGTGATTACTGTTGGGGCTTGTTACGATCATATACAGTAGCTATAACCTTTTTATTCCTATACCAATGAAGTTAATGGACCAGATTGTTTATAGGGGTATCTTGTATCCATAAAGTTTGATATCAACTAAAGTTTTGCTTGTATTTACTATACAATTCACATATAGCCCAAGTGGGATATTGTTGGATATTATTATTATTATCTCTATTATGTGGGCTTATTTGTAAGTTGCACAAGTAAATACAATCTGAGCCCTTAAAGTGATCTAACTTATGTTTATTGGGTTTCGGATTATTGGATGCGGGTTCAATGTATAGAACCCTTTAAGACCAATCTGTTATTATCTATGGGCTGATAACATATTGGATTGCTATATAAAGGAGAGGTCCCTAAGGGTTTAGGTAATCTTTGTGACCTAGTTTCTTGTTCCCCATTGACAAGTAACTTTACGGCGCCGTCAAACCTAAGCCTGTTGAAAGATCCTTCTTCTTCCTTCCGCTACATCTTCTTCCACAGGGATCAAACCGACGACGCTACGACAAAGGACGATGGCTCTTCAATCAGGTTTCTTGTCATTCAGTTTATATTTTATTCTTGTCACGCCATAACTCGAAGAAACAATAGATCTATTTTTATATGTCTTGTGTTTTCTCTTTCGAATTCTTATTTTGTTTCTAGAATTCATATGGTTAGGAGAAAACCCAAATTCTATCATGTCTATCTTTATTCATGGCTGCCCTCACGGGCATAGTTAAAATGGTAGGAATTAGTAGTTTCTCATTAGATATCTTAGTTCGAGCCATAGGGTTGGTGGGCATAAATTTTTTACCTTGTGTAAAAAGTTTTTTTCTCAACCTCTTACCTTTTCAGTAATCATATTTATTTTTTCTATATTAATGATTCTGGGACGGACTGACAGAGGAGCTGAACGTTTCGTCTTCTGTCACTATTTTATTCATGGTCACCACTTCTGCCGCTTTCCTCCTCGTTCCCCTCCCTCCCAGCGGTTATCCGCCGTCACCTCACCCGCACCTCCATCTGCTACTGCACCGGCTCCACCTCATCTCCGCCTCCGACGCCCCGGCAAGCCCTCGGTGGCAAAAGGCAGTGTCTCCTCCTCCTCCTCCCCATCTCCCCTACCGCTCTCTTTCCCCGGCCAGGTCAGAGGGCATCTCACTCTTCGGGATCAGGAAGAGGATAAAGAAAATCCAGGAGGAGGCGGAGGCGGAGGAAATCATGCAGGAAGGGGAGAAGGTCTTGCAGAAGGGCATCGTGGCAGCAGAGAAGGAGATACAGGCAGCGGAGGAGGGGATTGTGGCATCGGCGAGCCTCGGCCTTGTCGAGGATCTTCTACAGGCCGACACGGTCGCTGGAGCTGAGGCCGTCAGGGTGCTTGTCTCCGTCTCCATCGTCGACAGCATTCTTGCACCAGAGAGATAGAAAAGCAAATCGATTTCACATTTGCCATTCAAGGCATCGGGCGTGAACGAAGCTCTGAAACTACTAAGCTTGTTGCTTCGTTTGAGCGATTACCTAACCATTTTTTTTTGTTGGTTTGCCATAAAAATTGTGTTTGTATTTAAATAACAAATTTGAATTTTATATTTCTTCTAAGTGCACCTGCAACGACTCGTTAATCGAGTCACGCGCGTTAAAACTGTTGTGGCGAGAGCGTTAAAGCGTTGACGCGATGAACATATTCAGATGTTTAAACGCGTTTATCAATCGAAAAATAGAAATGACATGACATCGCTGTCCCAATCGATTGGGGCAGCATGACACCCCTAATATGTCCCCAATCGATTGGGAGCTACGATTAGGGATGTCTATAATCGATTGGGGCAGCCGTAATCGATTAGAAATCGACACTGGTCACATAAACGCCCACAACGGTCACGAAACGTTCACAAACGACTATTTTAATAAAATAAATAAATTTTCATCTATAAATACTCATCACCTTACAACTCTCATTTCATTCTTCCCTCCCAATTACTTTCATTCTAATCTTCAAACACCTCCTTCCCTCCCTCTAAAAATCTCCACTCTACTATTTTCTTCCGAAATGGATGAAAATAATCGTGATTTTTTTAAAAAAAAATTTTAGAAAATATTTTTTCTCAACATTTCCAAACTCCATCAAATTATCCGTATATCCATATCCACCAAATTATTCATATAATTCATATCCACCAAATATCTCATATGATCCATATCTATCAAATTATCCATATAATCATATTCACAAAATTATCCATCCAATCCACCTGCAACCGGTATGCCTTTTACATCTCCGATGGAAAATAATCCATTTACTACGACTTTTATTCCAAAGATTCAAGTGCCCGACCGTGACTCTCCAATAAAATTGTTTATTTAGAGAAGATGATTCTAGCGCTGCAGGTAGAAAAAACGATCAACATATTGTATTTAGTCACAATACAATAATAACCCCTGAATTAGTATTTTATAGTTTCGTTTTATATTTAATTTATATGTTATTTTTTAATTATATACCTATTTTTTTATGTTGAACTCGTTTATTTTAAATTTATAATAATATTTTAATTTCAAGTAATAATAAATATATTTTAAAATATTATTATTATTTATTTTAAATAATAATAATTTAAATAGTAAATAAAATTAAAAATAAAGAATGTGTATGTGAGAGAATGAATATGTGAGATAATATGTATGTGATATGTGGACCCTATAAATAATTTATATTAAATGTTAAATAAATGTGAAAGAATAAAGATGTTAATATTAATGTGTATGTGGTATGGAGTCTGATATTTTTTTGATAAGATAGTAGATATCATATGCTAAAGATATTAAATCATTGTGGATGCATTAATGTAATAAGAGTTTTTTTTTTGATAAAAATTTGAATTTTATTTTAGGAAAAAGTTATAAAAGCATCTAACAGATGCTTCATTATCCTCTAACCTTTGGTCGTGGGTTGGCCTATCTCCTTTTACAGAAATATCCTTTAACCTCTTTATTTTCCTTTCCGATCTTAAAAAAAAATTTATTTTATAAAGATAGATCGGGATTCAGATGCGAGTTGCTTTTCTATTAAAAATATTTTTTTCTAAATAAAAAATTAAGAGAATCCATTTATTTTTCCCCATTTTTAAAATAACACATAATTTAGTTAAACTTATTAAGCATTCGCTCTAATACACATAGGAGATAATCATCACCGCTAACCTCTCGATGTGTTGCCATGTCTCTATCAGCTCGGCTCGTCGCCCTACCTCCACTAGCCTCGCCTCGCTGCCCTGCCTCCGCTAGCCTTGCCTCGCCACTACTAGCTTCACCCCGTCTCCAGCCTTGTTGCGTCGTCGTGCTGACATATGAAGACGGCAATATATGACACATTTGGAAGTGTAGTTTTGCATGTGTTTTATTAGTATCCCCTGTTTAACTATTTATGGGTGAACAAATACTATCATGATATAGTTTTAACTTCTAATAAAAATTTTCAATTCATATCCAGATTTCTTGAATCCAATAGTTTTAAACTTGAATTTTTCTTTAAAATTAATCTTTTTTTCAAGAATACCGTAATAAGTTGCTGACAAAAACATATCACATGCTCGACCTAATTGATCTAATCTTGAAGAAAGTAGTTGGATAAGTTGTTAGTTTCATATATTTATATAAATACATACTTTATTATATACCGGTTATATCCCGGTTGGACCCCCGATTAAATCGGTTAAATCTCTGAACCCTTGCTCCGACCGATTCGATGTCCGATCTGATTCTCATAAGCTTGATTAGAACATCTCCAATATAAATTTTTTAATAAATTTATAAAATTACAAAAAAAAACTTAATAGTGAAAATTTAAATTTATTTTATAATTTTTTTGAGATGTAATTTATAATTAATGATGAATAGTATTGTATTATGATTTATAATGTAGAAAATTATATGATTTATAATGTAAAATCTCTATAAAAAAATTATAACGAGTTTTTTTTTTGAAAAAATAAATATATTTTTATATTTTTGACTGGCATTGATATAGTATTGGGGATTTAAAAACCTCAGGTTTAAATCATATGCCCTTTAGTGCAAGAATCTTAAAATTGAGCCACAGGCTCCAACTTTATTACCATTTCCGATCGGTTTGGGTCCGCACGGGAGAGAGAGAAGATGGGCGGCGGCGTGGTTAAGGACGTTGGGTCAAAGGCGGAGCTCGATGAAGCGCTCCACGGGGCGACGGCGGTGGTCGTCCACTTCTGGGCCTTTTGGTGCGAGGCATCGAAGCAGATGGATCAAGTATTCAGCCATCTCGCCACAGACTTCCCTCACGCTCTCTTCCTTAGGGTCGGTAGCCTGCTTTTCTACAATTTCAGTTTTCTGGGAAAGGATCTTTCTTTGATCTGATACGACTTAGGGTTTGATAGGAGCCCGCGTAATCGTGAGATAGGAAGTAAGAGAAAAGGGTAAAGAAAAAAGGATTATCATTTTGAGGAACCTCCAACAACCAAAGACTTTTAATTTATTCAAACAACTTGAGTCTTTTAGTATCTAATTAATTTCAATGAGAATGCATACTTGTTTTATTTATTTATTTATTTTGTTTCATTAGTTTTGGTATGTTTTGTTCTTGTTCGCATACATCTCAATGTTTGCCTTGGAACTTTGTGTTTGCATTTTTTTGTCCCATTGATATTTGATCTTATAAGCTTAGTATCCTTTTAGGTTGAAGCTGAAGAGCACCCAGAAATTTCTGAGACTTATGCAGTTTCAGCTGTTCCTTATTTTGTATTCTGCAAGGTTAGTTCTTTCCCAGCTATTTCTTGTTTTGAAGGTGCACAAAGATGGATGATTTCTACATTGTGACCTTGAGTACTGTAAAGATATTTTGATGGTACCTTAATTTGAAATAAATTTTCTGTTGTAGGGGTTAGTTGGATATGAGTTTGCATACTGTTGGAAAGATTGTAACAAGATTTTTAGTCAGATCTAATGATGAGGCGGAAGCGAATAGGACGAAGATTAATCATTGATTCACATAGAATGGCTAAAGAAATCTTGAAGGAAAATAGGATTGACCTGTGGATTCACACAGAATCACCTGGAAAAATCAAAGAAACGGAACACTCATAACAATTTTTTATTCTGCCTCCTTCAAAAGTTACCACTGTATTTATAAACGAGCTACAATGATCAAATCAGAAAAGTACATAATTAAGGAAAAAATATCAATCATGCCTAAAGAACAAGGAAATCAAATAGGAATCGAATTTCAATTTTCTTAGGCCGATTTATTGCAATTCTACTAAAAGTAGTAAAACATAAATGGGACGATTGAAGAAAATTTCTAAAAATTTACTGATTTGGATATTTTGCCTTATTTGGTCTTGGGGTGATCCTAATGTGCTAAAAAGGCATCTTGCGCCACATCACCTAACCTATAAAAGTATTGTACTGGAAGGCAGTAGTATGACAATAATGTTCAGATTGTTATTTTATTTAACTGTTGCTTTATATTCAAAAGTATCATGGCAAAGATTTTTTTTTTCCTTTTTCAAACAGGTAATTGGTTAGCACTATGACTAAATTCTTGGTGAAATACTGAACGTTATTGAGTGGTAGAAATAATTCTGGCATTGAGTTAACTTTATTTATAATTTACTCTAAAAGGCTGGAAGGCTTTCATATTCAGTAGATTGCAGTAAGTTTTCTTAATTAGGTTTTTTACATTTTAGAGTTGATGAGGGTTTTAATTACTTATGTTATAGGTTTAAGTCCACATGAGGTATTTATCGCTTGGGTGTCTGGTTGTCCCTGAGTCCTATATATATGTAGTGTAGAATTAGGTTATCTTCTTCAATTTTTTAGGAGTCAGAACTTTGATATGAGGACAACCTCCCAATTCTTCATTCATCTTACCACTTTCTCCTGTCTATTTACTCCTCTCTTCTGGTTGAGAATTTAACAAATTTATTGAGGTGTACTGCTGCACTTGATGGTTTCCTTCCTATCTCTTGTAATTAGTTCCATGTCTCTAAGCTTCTGCTCAAACATCAATGTTTTCATGATTCACTTATCTTCTGTACACTGTGTAATATGTTGTTAATTAGTTTGTTTTGTCCAACATATACTTCCTGTCAGTGTAGTGGTTAAATTTTGTTCACTCTTAGTTTCTCCTAACGCCATCTTCATCTCTCTGCGTAAAATTATCAAAAACTTAATCTTCTCCTGATATTTTTCCCATCTTAGACTCAGTGTAGACTTGGATGCTCACTCCATTAGTTGTAACTTCAAAAGATTGATTAGTGTTTGTCTCTCTTCCAGTTTCATCTCTTCATCAAGTAGAATTAGAGAGCATTACTCACCAGTGGTGAAACCAGATCTTTCAAAAGTAATATCAAATTTCATCAGCATCACTTCTTATCTACCTTCTCAGATATTGGAAACCTACCTTTCTATCTATTTTCTCTATGGCCCTTTGCATTTTGTCTATTCATAATCACAAACTTTAGAATCCTACAATTTCTTTGATTTGAGGTTAAAGAAGATTTTACTCATTTGAAAATCAGTTCATATTTCTATTTTGAAGATCATCTTCAATTTCACATTCAAAATCTCTTTTTAAGATCATCATCAATTTCAGTCCAGCTATCAAATCTTTTGAAGATAATTCAACACGATCACTAATTTTTTAATCCTTTTGACATTTTCTTTGAGCGTTTTTAGTTTTTTATTAATCTATGTATGTGTCATTTCTGTTTCATGTAACAAGTGGACATAGAAAATACTTTAAACTCCATTTTGTGGGTGTATTGTGCTATAGGTGACATCTCACTTAAGGCATTAAGTGATTGGTGTTAGTTTGAGATATTTGTTTGGTTTACAAACTAATCACGCCATAACATTCAAGTGGAAGATTTGAATGATTAGGACATAAATTTATTCTTTAGCATCTATTTTTGGGATGTTAATATTTAGTTTTATTTCATTTCGTCAGGATGGTAAATGTATCGATACACTTGAGGGGGCAAACCCAACTGTTTTAGCTAACAAGGTTGCAAAACTTGTTGGACATGCTAGTTCTGTAGAAGCTGCTTCACCTGCAAGTCTAGGGATCGCTTCTGACCCTACAGTTCAGGAAGTTGTGAGAAACATGGCAACACAAAGAGTCTCTTCCAAAACTGAAGAAATGAACTCTGGCCTCAGTGATGAACTGAGAAAGCGTCTACAGCAGCTTGTTGACTCATACCCTATTTTCTTATTCATGAAAGGAAGTCCAGAGCAACCTAAGTGTGGATTCAGTCGAAAAGTGGTTAATATATTGAAGAATGAGGGAGTTGAATTCAGAAGTTTTGACATTCTTTTGGACAATGAGGTACGTGAAGGAATGAAGAAGTTTTCCAATTGGCCTACTTTCCCTCAGCTCTTTTGCAAGAGTGATCTTCTTGGCGGGTGTGATATTGTAGTTGCTATGCATGAAAGTGGCGAATTGAAAGATGTGTTCAAGGACCATGGAATTCCTATCATTTCAAACGAAACTGAAATTGCAAAAAATTCAGAAAGTCCTATATCAGAAAAAAGTGGTGACATTTCTGAATCCACAGGCCTTAGTGCCGAAGTTGCTTCGCGGCTTCAAACTCTTGTAAACTCAAGCCCTGTGATATTATTCATGAAAGGGAAACCAGAGGAACCAAAATGTGGGTTCAGTCACAAGGTTGTCGAAATTCTTCAGCAAGAGAAGGTTGCGTTTGATAGCTTTGATATTTTATCTGACGATGAAGTGAGGCAGGGTCTGAAAGTTTTCTCTAATTGGTCCAGCTATCCACAACTATATATAGGAGGAGAACTGATCGGAGGATCCGATATTGTGTTGGAGATGCAAAAGAGTGGGGAGTTGAAAAGGGTTTTAGCTGAAAAAGGAGTGGTTCCAAAGGTTACGCCCGAGGATAGGCTGAAAAACATCATCACCTCGTCACCAGTGATGCTTTTCATGAAGGGAACACCTGACGCACCGCGCTGTGGTTTCAGCTCAAAAGTTGTTAATGCCCTTCAGAAAGAAGGAATCAGTTTTGGGTCCTTTGATATCCTTTCTGATGAAGAAGTGAGACAGGGATTGAAGACCTATTCTAACTGGCCAACGTATCCTCAGCTTTACTACAAGGGCGAGTTGATTGGAGGATGTGATATTGTGATGGAATTGCAGAGCAGTGAGGAGCTCAAGTCAACTCTTTCAGAGTGATGTTAATGTTATGGTTGTAGTGCCAGTTAAATCATGTTTCCCTTTGTGTATCGTACCCTTGTGTTGTTTGTTATCCACTTGATACCATATGCTGCCAGTTCATCTGCAATACCTTCAGTTTTCTTATATTTTGCTCATGGATTTATGATTCTCATTAGTTTAACCTTCTCAGGTAAAGAACTTTTTAGTCGAAACTGATGTTACATCTATATATACATATAGTCTCGATTCTGTGTATCTCGCGTGACAAATCTTGTTTGGTGTGATAGGGTGCATTTGAGCTTACGGGCTTCAAATGATTATTTGGCAATCAAGTATTTTAATGCTGGATTAATATCCTCGATTGATTTGTTTGTCCGATGACAATTATCTGTAACCTGAATTTCTTCTTCATTAAATAGCATGCTTTGTCAGTTTTTTATGATTGATTATAATTCTGTTTAACAAATGCCAGTTTATCAAAGTTGTTTGCGAAATCTGTCCTGATGATGGTTAGGTCATTGTGGCGTATCGTAGGATTAAAAATAAAATAAAATTGCCTGTTTATTATTTGAGATTTTTCTTTTTAATTGATATTGAATTTAACTATCCTGATAAATTTTTATATATAAATTTTTGATTTATTTGATAATTGGCGAATTTTTTTATGAGATAAAATTAGTTATAAAAATTAATCGATTCAAAAATTTTATTTTTATAAATCATATTTTCTATAATATATAATAAAAATGAAAAACGAGCGTATCATAACGCCTCTTTAATTTTATTATAATTGATGCAAGCCTTCATTTGATATGCGTTTATGGCATATAAATTATAATTCATGGCAACATCATGTAAAATCACATCTTAGTTTAAAACCTTCCGATCTCAGTTATTACTAAATCTAAGAGACTGATACTAATTACCGACACGAGAATCCAATTTACTGCTCTCAAGGTGTAAGAAGTTGGAGAAGTGGGGTGACGTGGGATGCCCACTTTCCCCACTTCTCCACTTCTCTCTCCTCCCCTTTCCTAGCCCTTCTACTATAAAAGGGAAGGGGGTGCATCCAAGTGAGAAGGGAATATTGGAATTCGAGAAGTGAACATCCAAAGCGTTCGAGAGGGATTTGGTTCGTGATACCGAGAGGGGAAGAGTTTTTCGATTCCGTGATCGCTCTTCCGACGACAAGCACAAAGAACAGCGAAGGACGCGTTGAATCCACTGTAAGTGTTTACCGTTTTATAATTTCGTAGATTCGTTCATGGTTTCATGCATTAGAATCGACATTGGTATCAGAGCATGTATATATTCTAAGTAGCATGAAAAAAAAAACTTCGTCGGAAAATCGCGACTTTGTGTCGGCAGATTTTTTTTTCGAGTCGGTCGACTTTGTGTCGGAAAATTTTTTTTCGAGTCAGTCGACTTTGTGTCGGCAGATTTTTTTTTCGAGCCGGTAAAATAGTTGTTAGCGTTGCGAACCGACGATCCCACTCGGTCGTGTTGCATACTACCGATTAACCGCGTTCGTCACGGTGAAAACTTTGGACGATTGAAAAAAAAAACGAAAAAAAGGCCGGCCGAAGCAGTAGAAATCTGAAAAAAAAAGGATTTTTTTTTCCATGCAAACTTAATCCAATATATATATATATATTTGCATTTTTTTTCTTCGATTAAATTCTCAAGTTTAATCTGTTGATTAACAAAAAAAAAATTTTTTTTTACATGTTAATTAAGGCCGAGGCAGTAGATACGAAAAAAATTACATATTTTTTTTCTTCGATTAAATTAATTAGCTTTGTGCTTTAATTAATTGCTTGGTTGAATTTATATTAAAATTTGACTATTTGTTATTGGAACTAGACCAAAATTTGATTAAAGAGATTGGATTTTAATTAGAAATAATTTAAAGAGATTGGATTTTAATTAGAAATAATTAAAATCCGATTAAGTTGGTTCATTTCAACTGGAATTTAAATTATTAGTTAATTTAATCTGACCAACTTGAACCAACTATGTTTATGTCTAGTTCGAACCATTAGTTGGTTTGACTAGACCATATTGATCCAATAGAATCTACATTGGTCAGTGCGTAAGGTTTTAACCTTACGATCCATTTGATTCTCAACTTCATTTAAATAACGTTTGAAGCAATCCAATGCTTCAAATTTATGAGAGATCAAATACACATGACCAAAACGTGTGAAGTGAATACTTGTCTGATCAGTTCAAGACAACTTGTAATGACCGAGGGATTATTAGACAGCTAACTATCCCAGGAACTCCGCAGCAAAATGGAGTTTCTGAAAGAAGAAATCGGACTCTTCTAGATATGGTTAGGTCTATGATGGCTCAAGCTAATTTGCCAATTTCCTATTGGGGAGATGCATTATTAGCTGCGACCTACATACTTAACCGAGTGCCTTCCAAGTCTGTTCCATCTACTCCATATGAACGTTGGACAGGCAGAAAACCAGATTTGAGTAATCTGAGACCCTGGGGGTCAGCTGCCTATGTTCATGATAAGACTCACAAATATGGAAAACTAGGACCAAGAGGTAAAAAATGTATCTTTATAAGGTATTCTGATACTTCTAAGGGTTACGTTTTCATTGGTAAGCAGCAAGATGGAACCGTCTCTGAAATTGAGTCAAGAGATGTCACTTTTCTCGAAACTGAATTCCCAACAAGAGGTGAAGTTGATAAGTCGATTCCTTTATTTGCAATAGAGGAAGAGGATAATGTTCCTTTATCAACAACTCAGGTATCACAGGAGATACCTGAATCTAGTCAACCCAGTGGGAGTGATTTGCCAATGAATGAATTAGTTTCAGCTCCTCAACAGTCCGACTTACGAAGGAGTAGTCGTAAGATTATTCCTCGGAGAAGGTTTGACATTGAGAATGAGGCATTAATGATACTCCCTGTTGACGATGAGGAACCTCGATCGGTTGAGGAAGCATTGAGATGTTCAGTCAGAGAAAAATGGAGAATTGCAATGGATGAGGAAATGGAGTCGATGAGAGAGAATCATGTTTGGGATTTAGTCGATCTTCCTCCGGGCCGAAGGGCTATTGGGAATAAGTGGATTCTCAAAATCAAGAAGAAAGCAGATGGATCGATTAATCGATACAAAGCTCGTCTGGTTGCAAAAGGATATACCCAAATGGAGGGTATTGATTTTGAAGAGACATTTTCCCCAGTTGTGAAGTTTGTGTCAATACGTGTCATTTTAGCTATAGTGGCATATTATGACTTGAAATTACATCAGATGGATGTAAAAATGGCTTTCCTTAATGGTAATCTTGACGAGGAAATCTATATGGCACAGCCAGAAGGTTATATTGCTGAAGGCCAAGAGGATAAAGTATGTAGACTTAAAAAGTCTATATATGGGCTAAAGCAAGCGTCGAGACAATGGAACATAAGATTTAATGAAGTCGTTTTATCTTATGATTTCGAAATGGTCAATGAGGATCATTGTGTATACCTCAAGGAGGATAAAGGAAAGATTGTCATATTATCGTTATATGTTGATGATATGCTAATAGCTGGAAATGACATACAGTTTGTGATAGAAATAAAATCGTGGCTTTCATCACAATTTGACATAATAGATATGGGAGAAGCTGAGTACATCTTAGGGGTAAAGATCATTAGAGATCGAACAAAAAGACTTTTGGGTTTGTCTCAAGAGGCTTATATTACTAAGATGTTACAACACTTCAATATGTCAAACTGCAACATTGAACAAACTCCTATAGCGAGAGGTACTGTTCTGAGCAAAAGTATGTATCCCAAGACTCCTAATGAAATAGCCGAAATGAAGAAAAAACCATATGCCAGTGCCATTGGTAGTTTAATGTACACTATGTTGTGTACACGTCCTGACATCAGCTATGCAGTTGGCTTGGTTAGCCGTTTCCAGTCAAACCCAGGATCGAGACACTGGAAAGCGGTGAAGAGAATATTCAGATATCTCAAAGGGACAGCGGATTATTGTCTCTGCTTCCGAGGATCAAAGTTGAGCCTGAAGGGCTACTCAGATGCAGATTGGGCTGGAGATCTTGATGACAGAAAATCCACATCGGGCTATGCTTTCTTGCTGAATGGTGGCGCCATCTCATGGAATAGCAAGAAACAAGCTTGTGTAGCTTTGTCGACAATGGAAGCCGAATATGTGGCTTGTGCAGCGGCTGTACAAGAGGCTGTCTGGTTAAGAAGGTTCCTGAAGCATTTGAAGATTGCTGAGGATAGTGGGAGTCCAGTTACAGTGTTCTGTGACAATCAAGCTGCAATAGCTTTTTCCAAAGATCTCAAGTATCACAGCAAAGGCAAGCATATAGAAATCAAATATAATTATATAAGGGATATTGTTGACAAGAAAAAGGTAGTTCTTGAGTATATCCCTACACGTGCTATGCTTGCAGATCCTTTTACTAAGCCTTTGACTAAAGAGTCATTTCTTGGATATGTGAAGTCCATGGGACTTCGAAAAATGTAACACAATGTACAAACAAATTCATTATATATGAAAGTGCCATGATTTATTCAGTGTATGTATTGGTGTTACATTTTGAATAAAGTCTCGATAAGCATGTTGGCAGGTTGAGATTGGTCCACTCACATGGACAATCATCTCTATTTGTTGAGTATAAATAGAGGTAAGATCATTACTTATGGGGCAGCTTGAGTAGCTGTGAATAGAGACATACTCGTAAGTTGAGGTCGCCTTGATTTTGTATCAAGATGAGATTATTTAATGAAATAATCGAAGTAAATGTTCCCACCATTTACTGAGCCTGCTTGTAGCCAGATTGGAGTTCATAGGTTGAATTCAGGATTAGACATTGGGTATGTCTAGATCGAAATCTGTACGATGTTAATTTTAGAAGAAAAACATGCACTCTTTATGTGTTAAAGAGAGAAACATCGTAGCATGTGTTTCATACCACATGTGCTATAGCGACAATAAGGGTTGTAAGAGAATTGATCCCTGCTTCCTTACTATGTGAGACCCTTGAGGTTATAAGTTAATCTCAGTTTTATCCTAAGTGACTATTTAGCTGTTTACTTGAAATTCTAATCAGTGTATGCTACTTTAGCATGTGTCCTATTGACTATGGATGATTCGGTCTACGGAGCATAACTAGGAAAGCAACTGATTAGAATGAAGAGATTCTAGCTATAAAGGAAGATTAAGAGAGATTTACATCATTGACATTTATTCACTGGTCGACCAATTATATTTTTTGTTGAGTACTTAAAATATGATTGTGAATAATAGTATTGAATGAAAATACTGAACATGCTCTTGACTTAATTGTCATGATGAGGGATTAGAGATGTTCATATTGATGTAAATAATTTAATCTGGGGTAAAAGCAAGTAATTGATGTCTCTGATTCATGTGATAGAGCGACTAAGTAAAGTGTAATAACTTTCTTGGTATTGATCGCTCAGAGAGCAGCTAAGTTAAGTGTCACAACTTTCTTAGCAATGATTGCTCAGTATGCTTGCTGTCGCACGAATCATTTTCCCTAAAGTATGAATTGGATGTTCTGTTAGTCTATGGGACTATATGGTCTTTGTGACTATCTGGTTTTTGTAACCTAGTTATGATATGGTCTTTGTGATCTGATTCTTATTTAGTCTCTGTGACTTGACTTGGATGAGTGGGAGATGTAAGAAGTTGGAGAAGTGGGGTGACGTGGGGTGCCCACTTTCCCCACTTCCCCACTTCTCTCCCCTCCCCTTTCCTAGCCCTTCTACTATAAAAGGGGAGGGGGTGCATCCAAGTGAGAAGGGGATATTGGAATTCGAGAAGTGAACATCCAAAGCGTTCGAGAGGGATTTGGTTCGTTATACCGAGAGGGGAAGAGTTTTCCGATTCCGTGATCGCTCTTCCGACGACAAGCACGAAGAACAGCGAAGGACGCGTTGAATCCACTGTAAGTGTTTACCGTTTTATAATTTCGTAGATTCGTTCATGGTTTCATGCATTAGAATCGACACAAGGAACAGATAGTAGTTTGCCCTCTTGATCCTCACCTGACGAACCGCTAATTTTCATTAGCTCCTGCTGCTTTAGGCTCCGACGAGGCATTAACAAGATCGGCTTTAACATCCTCTGTTTGAGCTGCGTCATCTGCTCGACTCTGCGCTGCATCATCTGCTCGACTGTCTTCTGTATTCTCGGTGGCCGGAGCAGCTTTTTCTGTTGCATTGGGTACACTAGCATCCGACCCCTCGGTCATCGTCACAATTACGGTCTTCTTCACCGTGCCCACCTTCGCATACTTGCTCATGAACTTATTTTCCCAGTCCCGGAGGGCCTCGAGCTCAAAGGGACCAAGGCCAGAGAGATCGCCGGTCAAATCCTGCGGTTCAAATGACATCTTTGCTAACGCTCTACTGGCGTCTTTACCGGCGAACAATGCATATGGACCACCTGGTCCATAAAACATCCTGCGGAAATATTATGGCAATGCAAGCGTGAAAGATGAGGATTATGATGCTAATGGGGACAGATAACCCCTATTAGTACACATTTATGTCTTTATAAAATAGATATAGCATAGTGAGGGGAAAAAATGAACAAAATCATGAGAGGCCCTTTTGATTTTACACGTTGTAGAAGTTAATCGTTAGTTGCTACACGGTGTAGAAGCTACCGAATAGCTTCTACAACAACTTTGAATCCATGGTATTTTCAAGATAAAATCACGAGAGACCCTTTTGATTTTTGCTAAAAAACATTATCAAGAATATTTCAATTAAGAGAAAATCAACTTCACAAATATTATTGAAAGCGTAATATTATCTACAATAGTAGGGAGTAGTAGCAGATGGTCAGTGGGAAACTTTCGTGGGATCAAGCCGATCCCCTCCACAATTAGTCGGTCATTCACGTTTTTCGATTTACCCTGGTGGTCACCTCCAGGATTAATCAGTTCAAATAATTGGATTATTTAGAGTAGCCGCTCACTTACAACCAACCGGGTTTTTTTAAGCCCCTCCTTCCTTTGTCTACTTTTTGTCTGTAAAATTCACTATCCACCCTCCAAACACCTTTTCTTAGTTGTAGGTAGCAATTAGAAAGTACAAAAATGTTGTTTGAAGCATTTGTTTCTGTTGCGGTTTGATTCTAATAACATTGGTAGACAGTGCAGATCTCCTTTGCCAACTTACCTTTTACTGTGAGAATTTTGTTTGGCAGTTCAATCAAAGTGAAGTTTAGTAAGGTTGGAACCTGAAAGTGAAAAGTAAAAAAGAACTGCCACCCATACAAAAACTGAGTGAATCGAGCAAGTTGAGTGATTCCTTTTCAGCCTACAAAATTCTTGATCAACATGGTAACAATGGTTGGACAAATAATCCTTGGTCCCTTGACCGATTCGATTACAGGTCCATTTTTAAGAACATTGACGAGGGACAGAAAACGGGGAGCAAAAAAGGCAGAAAAAAGAGGAGGGAAAGTGGACACATATTTCCGCCATTTTTCTTACAAGAGACAAGATGGAGTTTTTTTTTTTAACAAAAATAATGATCAATCATTGATCAAGAGTGTTTTTTGAGCACTCCACATTTGCTGTAAGGAGTTTCTTTGTCTTTCCACCCATTTTGGGAGGAACTATGAAGAAAAATAGGGTGATACAACATTCTTTCTCCTCTGATCTGTTTCTTTTTCCGGTAGATAAGCAAGCTTTTTAACCAATGACTAATCAAATAGGTAAGCAAGTTTCTCAATAATCCCACATCTCTTCGCTCATAGCTTCTAGATTCTCAAAAGCTTGAACACCAAGTCAAAATTTCCTTACCTCAACTGAAAGCCAATTTATCACATGTTGGTCATGTTGATCGTGGATCCAAAGTTATGCGATTTGACTGAAGAACTTTTCTTAATCAGCGATTCATGTTTTATAAGATATGTTCTCAAAATTTGTCTTTATGTGTTATGCAGACCAATCATAAACTTATCAATACTGCCCCATTTGCCACTGTTTTCATCCGCTCTCTCCCTATAATCCATGTTAACGATCACATTTTTTGAAAAAACATCAATCGAAATCCAAGGGCATAACTTTACTACTGGCATGAGAACTCTATTCTAGAAATGAAATCATAGAATCTTTCTTGAAATTGCTAAGAAAAATTGAGCATTGAGATTGTTGAAAATGACTCCCCCGAAAACCTAGCGGAACCAGAATGACTTAGGCCATGACATTTCAGATGCCGCGAGCGACGACGAGCAAAGGGAAAGGGATAAGAATTACCTGCTCTGCGAAACGTCGTAGATCTGACCCTTGATGGCCATAAGCAGCGGCTTCTTGCGGTCGGACCCGTCGTAGGCGCCGAGCTCCTCCTCCGTGACCTCCCCGAGCTGCACCGGTGGCGGGAGGGGCTCTCGCTCTGCCACCTCGCGCTCGTGCTGCTGCGGGACCGGCGGCTGGGTCTCGAAGAACCCAGCCACCGTGTAGAATATTGCCGCTGCCAAAGCCAGTACCGTGAAAAACGACGCCGGCGACAAGCCCGTATAGGCCTCCACCGCCTGCTTCAGCGTCTCCCACGCTTCCGCCACCGCCATGGATTCAGCTAATTCCCTCTCCCCCTCCCTCCCTCACTCGAATATACCGGGACGGTTCTCGCTTCGGGGCCAAATTTCTCTACCCAATGAATCATCGCCTCGTGGAATTACGAAAAGTTCCGGAACAATACCCGCACTGCGCTCATGATCCTAGAATTCAATATGCACCGTTCGTGCAGCCAGACGATCATCGACGACCATCCGAATCTACACGTGGCGACCGAACATGGAGAAACAACTGCTCCTCTAAAATGGCTCTTGCATCCGATCCGTCTAGCGCATCGCCAGCGGACGAGACCGGGACCGTGTGCGGGATTGTTACGACGTCAAACGCCCACGCCGATACGCTGAAGTTTTTCTTCGACTTGAACCTTTTTAATATGTCATAAAAAAGTCTGCTCGTGATAATTTCTTACCCGATCGAATATAATGAAAGAGAGAAAGTGCAACCTTTACTTTTCTTTGTATATTTTTCTTTTCTAAATTGAGACATATTTATGTCGCAGTCTTTTATAGCCATTTTATTATTGTATTTTATTTTATTATTATTTTTTGTTGCCCTTAGGGTCCATGGTGGGATAATTCTGATATAACGACTAGGAGTCCATTTTTTAAAATTAATGATTTGGTACTTCTCTATCATTCACTTCCGTTATTTTTCTTTATATTCGTGGGATCGACTCTAGAAGAGAGTTGAGACAGCAGACCTATCTCTTTTTTCTATTTCTTATTTGATGTTCTAATGTATGCATACTGTTTAATTGATTGTTCATGACTTGAATTTTAAGTTGCATGCACGTGTTGGCATAGTGATTTTATATAAGGGTGTTGCTATCAATAAGTCTGAGATTGATTCTCAACGGGTATGGAATATTTTATTGGTTGTCCTAATTCCTTCTTACATACGCTATTATTATTGAATGAAATTTCTTGTGATTTATTTTTCTTTCGGACTATAAAGATTATTTTGGAAAGACCATGGAGATGAAGATTTTACTTTTCAACAAGTTGAATTTCAAATTTGTGGGTTATACTTCTCAATCTCAAGTTTTATATAAATTTGTTTTATGCTATATTTTAGGTGTTTTATTTATTTATTTTAGGGATAAATACCTTTAGCCTCTTATATTTTCTATCAAATATCATTTTACCTATTATATTTAAAAAATAACATTTATCTCCCTTCGACCAAAAGTTAAATGTGAAAAATTTTATAAAAGATAAGTGTGCTTTTGATGTTTTTATCATTTTTTTGATAATAATCTCAAGCGGGAAAAACATATTTGATTAATCATTATATCCTTCGATAAAAATCCTAACAAAATTTATACATGCACCAACATAAAACAACAGAAAAATAATAACTATGAAGAGGATAACAAGTCAAAAACTTATTCCATTACCCCCACCAAATTAAAAAAAATAAAATTCTAAATTGATGAACCACAATTAAATGAAGATAGAATAAAGTTTATTATTAAAACTCTCCTCGTCATTAAAAAATATTCTCCTTGTCAACCTTAATACTAAAGTTGTTAATTTGAACTTTTTCTATCGAGATGTATTTCTCTTACTTTTCGTCAAAACTCTTTTTATATTTTCAAGAGAGTTCTTCATTTCTTCTATTAAGTTTTGTGATTTTTTAATACAATTCCTGAACTTTTTGGAAGGTGAAACTATTGAAGTCTTGTGTTTTTTCTTCTATTTCATCTATCCACCAGAAGAATCCACATCTATCATTTTTCTATAAGCAAATAGTAGTTAACATCCATTAGATGTTAATGATTTTGAATTTACGTAGTATATTAAAATATTTGAGCACTAATCTTTTAGTCACAATAGCCTACAAATTTTATTCCTGGATTTTATAATGACTTTGATGTTTATATTGGTGCAAT
>JAGFNQ010003955.1:83516-160844 GCA_024364735.1 Boesenbergia rotunda | reverse complement strand
GCCTCTCTGAGATTCCTTGGCGCCGGCATCTCCATGATGGCGTTTATTTTGCCCGGGTTTGCTTCGATGCCCCGCTCGGTGACGATATAACCGAGGAACTTCCCGCTTCGAGCCCCGAATAGACATTTGGCCGGATTAAGCTTCAGGCCATACTGCCGTAGAGTTCGGCAAGTCTCCTCAATGTCGGGGATTAGTTCTTCCGCCCGGGCAGTCTTGATCAGAATATCGTCGACGTATACCACGACGTTACGCCCCATCTGCGACCGGAACACCTTGTTCATCATTCTCTGGTAGGTGGCGCCCGCGTTCTTGAGGCCAAACGGCATGACGGTGTAGCAGTAGGTGCCGTCAGCCGTGACGAAGCTAACTTTCTCTTGGTCGGCCACAGCCAGCGGGACTTGGTGGTAACCCTGGTACGCATCCAGCATCGATATGAACTCGCTGCCCGCCGTCGGAGTCGACCAGTTGATCAATCCGTGGAAGTGGATAGCAATCTTTCGGGCAGGCACGATTGAGGTCTCGGAAATCAATGCATACCCGCCACTTGTCATTTGGTTTGGACACCAGCACCACGTTGGCCAACCAGGCCGGGAATTGAACTTCCCGGATGTGTCCTGCTTCCAGCAGTCTTTCCACTTCCGCCCGGATGACTTGATTTTGCGCAGCGCTGCGATCTCTTCTTCGTTGCTTGACCGGCGCGCACCTGGGTAAACATGGAGCTGGTGTTCTGCGACTTCCGGTCGAACTCCCTTCAAGTCTTTTGGCGACCAGGCAAATACATCTTGATTCCGGGCGAGGGAGTCGATGAGGGATTGCTTCAGCTCCTCGGGAAGTCCTGCAGCAATTTGTATTTTGGCATCTTCTTTACCGAGCAAAAGTTGTACCTCCTCTTTGTCTTCCCGCAATTCTGCCCAAGGGGAGGCTTGCACCATGTTGCAGCTGCTACCTGCCCGCCTCGCCTTTTGACCTCCCGAGCGGACATCATCAGCATAGCAGCGCCGGGCCACGGTCTGATTGCCTTTCACCTCGCCGACTCTGTCGCCGACCGGAAACTTCACCTTAAGGTAGTAGGTGGAAACTACCGCTCTGAACTCATTGAGAGCCGGTCGACCGAGGATGGCGTTGTAGGCAGCAGGGGCATCCACGATCAGAAACGTGGTCCATCGGGTTCTCTTGAGTGGCTCCTCTCCAAGTGAGACAGCCAGCCGTATCTGTCCGATCGGCTGCACTTCGTTTCCCGTAAATCCGAACAGGGGAGTAGCCACCATCTCTAGCTGCGATAACTCAATTTGTAGTTGATCGAAAGCTCGTTTATATAAAATGTTTACCGAGCTGCCGGTGTCCACAATGGTTCGGTGGACTTCATAGTTGGCGATGACAGCTGTGATGACCAGCGGGTCATCGTGCGGCACCTCCAATCCTTGTAAATCCTGCGGCCCCCAGTTGATTTGGGGCCCTTGAGCTTGAGAGGTGCTGACTCCGACTTGATGAATTTCCAGTCGGCGAACCTGCGTTTTTCTGGCTCGGTTGGAGTCGCCGCCGGTGGGACCTCCGGAAATCACATTGACGCCTCCTCTGACGGCGTTCTGGTGATTAGCTTGATCTTCGTCAAGCTCCTCCACCTCTTCCTGCTCGGGCCGAGGAAACAATTGCCGGGCGGCGGGGGCATCCCGCCTTTGTCCTTGCTGGGCTGTGGCTCCTTGACCGCGCCCGCGTCCCTGCTGGGTTTGCCGTCCTTGACCCCTACCGTGCGGGGTCCGAGCTCTGTTGCTTGCTCGGCAGTCCTCAGTGTTGTGCGTATTGCATTGGTGAAACGCACAATACGGGGCCCATCTGTTAGGCCAATTCCCCTGTGCCACTTGCACTTGCTGGGGTCTCATTCCGAGCCGATCGGCCGGTCGGGGACTGCGAATCGGTCCCCCTGGCGATCTGTTGTGTTGAGGTGCGGGCGATGGGCTTACGATCGCTTCCTTCCGCCGGGCGGCTTGTGCTTCTTCCACATTGATATACTTACCAGCCTTCCCGAGCAGGCTGTCGAAATCCTTCGGTGGTTTCCTGATCAGGGATCGGAAGAAATCACCCTCTTGAAGCCCTTGTGAGAAGGCGGTGACTAGCACTTCGGAGGTGGTATTGGGCACCTCTAGCGCTACTCCATTGAACCTCTGTATGTAGGCCCGGAGTGACTCTTTCGGACCTTGCTTCAGAGCGAACAAATTGAGGCTGGTCTTGTGGTGCCTCCGACTGCTTGCAAAATGTTGCAGAAACAGCCGCTTTACCTCTGCGAAACTCCCAACTGATCCACTCGGGAGCCCGCCAAACCATCGTTGAGCCGGCCCGGAGAGGGTTGTCAGGAAAGCGCGACATTTGACGCCCTCCGGGTATTGGTGCAACTGGGCCGAGCTTTCAAATTTCATGACGTGCTCCTCGGGGTCACTGGCCCCCGAGTACTCTGGCATGGTGAAGAATCGTAGGTTCTTGGGAACGGGATCCCCAAGAATTTGTGAGGAGAAAGGGCTGCGAGTCGGACAGGCCGCCGCGGGGTCAGCTAACCCTTTCCCTTTATCTGGGCGTGTCTGGTGCGCCAGACTGGACGCTGAGGCTTCGGTCGGGACTGAGTGGGCCTCGTTCCGGAAGAGTGCTCGGGGAAAATTAGGAGCACGGGGATCGGGCTGAGCAGCTATACCTTCTGAATTTCCCCGTACAGAGGGCCCAGGGGGCCGGGCCCCTTGACTACCGGTTGGCGGATGCGATTGTTGGGCCTTCTGTGTCCTGGCAGCCATCAGCATTTCATATTCTTCTG
Organism: Boesenbergia rotunda; assembly: GCA_024364735.1. Classification (NCBI taxonomy): domain Eukaryota; kingdom Viridiplantae; phylum Streptophyta; class Magnoliopsida; order Zingiberales; family Zingiberaceae; genus Boesenbergia; species Boesenbergia rotunda. Next base: position 158,044 of record JAGFNQ010003955.1, on the reverse strand, counting down.
GCGAAAGAGTAACCGTCAGGGGGTTGGGGTTATCCATTCTTCGCTCTCGATCAGGCGGAAGGCCCTCCTTCTAGCGCCAAATTTGATCCTGTCGCCGAGCGTAGTGGAGCCGCAACCGGAATGACGGTGTAGGGATGAACGACGTAGATGCTGACGGGGCGTCCTCGCGCAGAATAGCAGCTTCGTGGGGGGGGGGTATCCTCCGACCGAATGGAAGTGGATGTCGCCTGGTGCAGGGCCGGCCGACGAGAGGTGAACCTGCTGAGGAAGATGACCGTTAGCAACCCAGCCGGGAGACGTCCCGGCAAGGCACTCCGACGATCAAGTCAGTACTCCGAGAAACAGTAGAAATAATGGAGCACTGGAAAGATAAGAGGATTCGCGCGAGTATGTATGCGTACCTGAGAATGAGGAGTGGAGTGGCTTATATAGCCGGGGAAAAGGACCAGGCATGGCCTGTGTCAGGATCTTCTGACAGGGTCAGAAGATGTGGTATGGTGCTGTCGATATGGGTATGGCCTGTGTCAGGATCTTCTGACAGGGTCAGAGGATATGGCATGGTTGTGTCGACTGTAACCATCCTTTTTTGTCGTATACTATTTGTCTTATGCGAGGACAAAGACAGGTCTCGGTAAGGCGGCGCCTGTCAGAGAGTGTCAGCTCGTACGAGGAGTGACATCCTGTTACCTGCGGCTGGTGCAGGTATATTTTGTCTTTATCCCAGGATGACTCCGAGAGAGAGCCCGAGTGGACATCCGGCCGGCTCGCCCGGATGAGTGTCAGGTCACGAGCATGGACTGCCGGGCGGATGCACCCGGCTGAATGAGGTGGGTAAGTCTTAATGTGGCAGGCCGGGCTTGACCGACCGGATGGACCACTATATTTATTCTACCCGGCTGCCTTAAGCCCGACCAGCCGGTGCAGGCTTTGGGGCCCGGCCAGAATGTTTGTTGAGTCGGTTACTCGTATAATGACGTGGACCCTGAAGCAGGCCAGGTCGTTCGCCACGTTGGCTACCCATATCGTGCAAAATATAGGACAGGATCACCGGATTCAATAACTTGAGAGAAACATAAATTAGAGCAGAGCTGCCGATTCTACTGGTATGACTCCTCCGTTGCTCAAATCAATCACCGATAAGAAAGCAAAAATAAGTAGAAATAGGAAAAAAGAGGAAGAAGAGAGTTTAGTGGAGAAAATTAGGGGGCATTTGGTTTGCATTTTTTAGTCTGTTTTTCATTTTCATTTTCTGTAGAAAATGTGGGTTTCTGGAAAACATGTTTGGTTTGCATTTTCCAACTTTGTTTTCCAAAAAATACATAGCGTTTTCTAGAAAACTGGAAAATAAAAAAAGGTCATTTTCCAGAAAATTAAAAAATATAATTTTCTGAAAAATAAAAATGAAAAATGACACAAACCAAACGCCTCCTTATTTCCGCTGGCAAGAATGAGAAATGACTTATCCTTCTAGTGTTCCAATAACTTGAAAGAAGACGCAGAGTAGATTTGACATTCACTCTTCTTCCGCTCACTCAAATAAGTCGAACAAGAAGCTTCAAAGCAGTGTACTCAGTGGAAGTTGATGCTAGTGCTCGGTGTAAACCGGCTCCAATACTGGGTCGAAGTTAATTTCAGTGTTCGGTTGAAGCTAATAAATCGAGCATTGACATTTGAGACGAGGTACTCGAGTAATAAATAAGAAAGAATGAAAACTATTTTTTTTTCCTTTAGAAAATATTTTCAATGTCTCTATAATTTTAAAAAAAAACTAACAGAGACGGGGTATAGCCTCAGCAGTGTATCACAGACACTAGGATTCGATTGTTGGGACCGGTAAGGTATTTGTCATCGTGATCCAACTCAAGGGACAGTATGGACTACTAGGCTACGAGAGAGCGCCGGCCCAAGACTAGTAGTGATACCTGGGCTATCCCAAAAAATTTCAAAAAAATAAAACAAAACAAAAGAAGAAGTGACGGGGTGTCTGTCTTTGTCGGTATCCGACCATTCTTCGCCCTGGACCACTAGTTTATTCATGGCTGCTCTCACGTGAGATAACTAAGATGATAAGAGATTGATAGTTTATCAATAGAAATCTTAATTTAAGTCATGGGATTGATAAATCTAAATTTTTATATCTTGTGTAAAAAGTCTCTCCCTCCTAACTTCTTACCTTTTCAGTCATTATGATTTATTTTTTCTATATTGGTCCTGGAACAGACCGGTGAGAGCGTTGAGACGAACGTTTCATCTTTTATCACTATTTTATTCGAACCTAATCGAGCTTAATTTCATCACCTTACAACTCTCATTTCATTATTTGAACATCTCGCTCTCGAATCGAGCTGTTCATGGTCGCCTGTTCTGCCGCTTTCCTCCTCGTTCCCCTCCCTAAGAGCGGTTACTCCGTCGTCGCCCGCGCCTCCATCTGCTACTGCACCGGCCCCACCTCATCTCCGCCTCCGACGCCCCGGCAAACCCTCGGTGGCAGAAGGCAGTGTCTCCTCCTCCCCCTCTCCCCTGCCGCTCTCCCTTCCCCGGCCAGGTCAGAGGGCATCTCACTCTTCGGGATCAGGAAGAGGATAAAGAAAATCGAGGAGGAGGCGGAGGAAATCATGCAGGAAGGGGAGAAGGTAGTGCAGAAGGGCATCGTGGCGGCAGAGAAGGAGATCCAGGCAGCGGAGGAGGGGATCGTGGCATCGGCGAGCCTCGGCCTTGTCGAGGATCTTCTACAGGCCGACACGATCGCTGGAGCTGAGGCCATCAGGGTGCTTGTCTCCGTCTCCATCGTCGACAGCATTCTTGCACTAGAGAGATAGAAAACCAAATCGATTTCACGTTTGCCTTTCAAGGCATCGGGTGTGAATGAAGCTTTGAAACTACTATGTTTGTTGCTTCATTTGAGCAATTACCTAATCATTTTTTTTTGTTTCCAGCCAAAAACTTGTGTTTGTATTTAAATAACAACTTTGAATTTTATATTTCTTTTAAAAGCACTTGCAGGCAACGACTCGTTAATCGAGCAGCGCGCGTTAAAACTACTATGGTGAGAGCGTTAAAGCGCTGACGCGATACATTTAGATGTTTAAATACGATCGATGAAAAATAGAGATGACATAACATCGTTGTCCAAATCGATTGTGGGCAACCCCCATTAATTCATGGTACCCTTAATATGTCCCCAATCGATTGGGAGCTGCGATTAGAGATGCCTTTAATTGATTGGGCCAACCGTAATCGATTGGAAATCAGCACTGGTCACCGAAACGGTTAATAAAACGGTCATAGACGACTATTTTAATAAAAATAAATAAATTTTCATCTATAAATACTTATCATATTACAACTCTCATTTAAAACTTTGAACATCTCTCTCCTAATTACTCTCATTCAAATCTTCGAACACCTCTCTCCTTCCCTCTAAAAATCTCAACTCTACTATTTTCTTCCGAAATGAATGAAAATAATCGTGATTTTTTAGAAAGTTTTTAGAAACTGCTTCTTCCCAAAATTCCCAAACTCCATTAAATTATCTATATTTTTCATATCCACCAAATTATTCACATAATCCATACCCACCAAATATTTCATATGATCCATATCCACCAAATTATTTATATAATCCATATTCACAAAATTATCCATCCAATCTACCTGCAATCGGTATGTCTTTTACATTTCAGATTAAAAGTGATCCATTTACTCCGACTTTTATTCCGGAGACTCAAGTGACCAACCGTGAATCTCTAATAAAATTGTTGATTTAAAGAAGACGAATTCTAGCGTTGAAGTAGAAAAAAACAATCAAGATGTTGTATTTGGTCATAATATAATAATAACCCCTGAATTAGTATTTTATAGTTTCATTTTATGTTTAATTTATATGTTATTTTTTAATTATATGCTAGTATATTTTTTTATGTTGAACTATTTTATTTCAAATTTATAATAATATTTTAATTTCAAGTAATAATAAAATATTTAAAAATATTATTATTATTTATTTTAAATAATAATCATTTAAATTGGTAAATAAAATTGAAAATAAAGAATGTATATGTGAGATAATGAATATATGAGAGAATGAATATGTGAGATAAGAGTAATGATAGGGACAGTGAATTTGGGACAGTGAATGGGACAGTGAATGACGTGGTAATTATTGTGTACATGTCCGATCGCCGATCGGACACTACCGGCGGCCTTCGGCCGCCGCCCCGAACCAAACTATACCCTGGGGGGCACGGTGAACCCGTCGGGGATCGCCGCAATTGCGATCTCGCATCATTGACCGTCGATTTCGATAGGTTCACCGTTGCCGGCGATCCTGACGAGTTCACCGTCCTCCGAAGATATAGTTTGATTCAGGACGATAATCAGAAGTCATCGGTGGTGTCCGATCGGCGATCAGACGTGTACACATTAATTGCACGTCATTCACTGTCCCATTCACTGTCCCAAATTCACTGTCTCAATCATTACTCGTGAGATAATATGTATGTGATATGTGGACCCTATAAATAATTGATGTTAAATGTTAAATAAATACGAGAGAATGAAGTTGTTAATATTAATGTACATGTGCTATGTGGGTCTGATATTTTTTTTTTTTTTTTGATAAGATAGTATATGTCATAATACTAAAGATATTAAACCACTGTGGATGCCTTAATGTAATAAGAGTTTTTTTTTATAAAAATTTGAATTTTATTTTAGAAAAAACTTATAAAAGCATCTAAGAGATGCTTCATTATCCTCTAACCTCCTGCTCGTGGGTTGGCCATCTCCTTTTACAGAAATATTCTTTAACCTCTTTATTTTCCTTTCCGTTCTTAAAAAAAATAATTTATTTTATAAAGATAGATCGGGATTCAGATGTGAGTTGCTTTTCCATTAAAAAATATTTTTTTATAAATAAAAAATTAAGAGAATCTATTTATTTTCCCCCATTTTTAAAATAACACATAATTTAGTTAAACTTATTAAGCATTCGCTCTAGTCATCCGGATTAGAAATAAGAGTGTGACGCCTGTTATGATAATATAACGGCACTTGTATGTCTATTTATTTAATTGTTCCTTCAATTATTTTTTTTAAAGTCATATGGGGTAGAATTCATAATCATTCATAGAGTGATATTTTTTCTGAAAATTAATTTAGTCCCTTCCTCTAACATCAAATTTGATCCTGTCGTGAAGCGAGGTAGAATCTTCCAAGAGCAAGATGGTACCCCCGAGCGCCATGAACTGTTGAGGTCGACTCCGATCTACGAGGAAACTGACTGATCCTGTCGCGAAGCAAGATGGGATCTCCCAAGAGCGAGATGGTACCCCCGAGCGTCACGAACTGTTGAGGCTAGCTCCGATTTGCGAGGAAAATGATCGTTAGTAAACCCGTCGGGGAAGATCCCCGATCAGACCCTCCGACGGTTAAGTCAGTATCCGCAGGAATATGATGAAGCAAAGGAAATAGTGGACGAGAGCATGATCGCGCTACCTGCGGAAGGAGGAAGGGAGGAGCTTATATAGCCGAGGATTATATAGCCGAGGGAGCTGACAACCCCTGTCTGTGTCAATCACTCTTCTGTACCTACAGTAGATAGGGATATGGGTGTTTGTCAACTCATGGGAAGGCATCGTCCGGCGCCACTTTGCCTCACCCATGGAAGGGCGGCATGGCGCAGGGTGCTTGTGTAGTACAGTAGTACGGTGTCATCGGAACAACTGCGATGTGTGTAATAAATAAGGGGTCGTTGCCTCCCGTACCACGGTCATATGTGTGAGGTCATGGGGGATGCGTATTGTCCCGAGTGGCGTAGGGTACGCCCCAAGTGGTGTACTGTCCCCGAGTGGTGTAGGCCTGTAGGGTACGTCCCGAGTGACGTACTGTCCCTAAGTGGCGTAGGGTACACTCGGGTTGGGGGATGCGTAGAGTTGATCTACTCAACCTACCCTTGGGTCGAGCGATCAAGTGCCCGAGAGTTAGGGAACTTCCTGGAGTCGACTTTTCTTCGGCCTACCCCTTGAACCTCCATCTGCCTCGTGTGTAGTTAAGGTCGGCTTCTCGATGTCCTCGAGCAAGGTCGACCGAGCCGAATTATGTCAGTTTGACTCCTGAACCCCTCGGTTTACATGAACTCCGGGGGCCTCAGTTCCGACCCTGTCCTAACACGGTGTTAGGCTGGCCGAACGGGCTACCCGTGGTCTAGGCCGGGATCCGATATCATTATATTAGAACATCTCCAATATATACAGTTTTTTAAAAAATTGTAAAATTAAAAAAAAACTTAATAAAAAAACTTGAACTATAATAAAAAGGAGGTTTGAGGTTTATTTAATAATAATAGTGAAAATTTAAATTTATTTTATTTTTTTAGATGAAATTTATAATTAATGATAAATAGTATTATATTATGATTTATAACGTAGAAAAATATATGATTTATAATGTAAATTTCTTTCAAAAAATTATAACGAGTTTTTTTTTTGAGAATATAATATATTTTTATATTTTTGACTGACATTGATAAAGTATTGTGGATTTAAAAACGAGCAATGATGTCAATTTTAATATGAAATTCAACGACGTGGTATTTTATATGTATACATCTGATTGTCATTTGGACATCGTCGATGGCCTCCGATCGTCACCTCGAACAAAATTATATCCTGAAAGATATGATGAATTCGTCGAATATCATATCACATTATTCACATTAAATTTTCTGTTGAAATTTCACATTGTTTATCATTTTTCTTTAAAAAAACCTCAGGTTTAAATCATCGATTTATTGGAGTAAACTCCCCAATCCCAAATTGGCCTTTGCATACATTCCTCACTTGATAAATTCTTTACATTCATTCCCTGATGGATTGAGTATAAAAGAGTGAAAATTCAGTATACATTGTAAAGATTTGAATATAAATTGTTTGAGATTGAATATTAATTTCAGAAATTTGAGTACAAAGTTTCGGTGACCCCCCATATGAAAATCTGGATGTGGTGAGTATAAAAGAGTGAAAACTCAGTATACATTATAAAGATTTGAGTATAAATTGTATGAGATTGAGTACTAATTTAAGAAATTTGAGTATAAAATTTCGGTGACCCCTAATGTGAAAATCTTAATGTGGTGGATGCAACCTCACATACTCAAATTTCTAAATTTTATACTTATTTTTTTCAAATAATACTCAATCTAAATCAATTCATACTTAAATTTTGATAATATATACTGAAATTTTTACTATATATTGAAATAATGTATACTCAATTTTTTTCAAATAATACTCAAATTTCTTAAATTAGTACTAAATCTCAAACAATTTATACTCAAAATCTTTACGATTTATACTGAATTTTTACTTTTTTATACTGATAAAAAAAATAACATATAAAACTGTCTTGTCAATCTCATCAGAGAATGCATATAAAAAAATTTTCGATTGGGAGTGCATGTAAAACCTAATTTAATGTCGAGGAGTTTTATCAAATTTTCCCTTAAATCATGTGCCCTTTAGTGCAAGAATCTTAAAATTGAGCCACAGGCTCATCCACTTTATTTCCATTTCCGATCGGTTTGGGTCCGCACGGGAGAGAGAAGATGGGTGGCGGCGGTGGCGGCGTGGTTAAGGACGTTGGGTCAAAGGCGGAGCTCGATGAAGCGCTCCGCGGTGCGACGGCGGTGGTCGTCCACTTCTGGGCCTTTTGGTGCGAGGCATCGAAGCAGATGGATCAAGTATTCAGCCATCTCGCCACAGACTTCCCTCACGCTCTCTTCCTTAGGGTCGGTAGCCTGCGTTTCTACAATTTCGGTTTTCTGGGAAAGGATCTTTCTTTGATCTGATACGACTTAGTGTTTGATAGGAGCCCGCGTAATCGTGAGATAGGAAGTAAGAGAAAAGGGTAAAGAAAAAAGGATTATCATTTTGAGGAACCTCCAACAACCAAAGACTTTTAATTTATTCAAACAACTTGAGTCTTTTAGTATCTAATTAATTTCAATGAGAATGCATACTTGTTTTATTTATTTATTTATTTTGTTTCATTAGTTTTGGTATGTTTTGTTCTTGTTCGCATACATCTCAATGTTTGCCTTGGAACTTTGTGTTTGCATTTTTTTGTCCCATTGATATTTGATCTTATAAGCTTAGTATCCTTTTAGGTTGAAGCTGAAGAGCACCCAGAAATTTCTGAGACTTATGCAGTTTCAGCTGTTCCTTATTTTGTATTCTGCAAGGTTAGTTCTTTCCCAGCTATTTCTTGTTTTGAAGGTGCACAAAGATGGATGATTTCTACATTGTGACCTTGAGTACTGTAAAGATATTTTGATGGTACCTTAATTTGAAATAAATTTTCTGTTGTAGGGGTTAGTTGGATATGAGTTTGCATACTGTTGGAAAGATTGTAACAAGATTTTTAGTCAGATCTAATGATGAGGCGGAAGCGAATAGGACGAAGATTAATCGTTGATTCACATAGAATGGCTAAAGAAATCTTGAAGGAAAATAGGATTGACCTGTGGATTCACACAGAATCACCTGGAAAAATCAAAGAAAAGGAACACTCATAACAATTTTTTATTCTGCCTCCTTCAAAAGTTACCACTGTATTTATAAACGAGCTACAATGATCAAATCAGAAAAGTACATAATTAAGGAAAAAATATCAATCATGCCTAAAGAACAAGGCAATCAAATAGGAATCGAATTTCAATTTTCTTAGGCCGATTTATTGCAATTCTACTAAAAGTAGTAAAACATAAATGGGACGATTGAAGAAAATTTCTAAAAATTTACCGATTTGGATATTTTGCCTTATTTGGTCTTGGGGTGATCCTAATGTGCTAAAAAGGCATCTTGCGCCACATCACCTAACCTATAAAAGTATTGTACTGGAAGGCAGTAGTATGACAATAATGTTCAGATTGTTATTTTATTTAACTGTTGCTTTATATTCAAAAGTATCATGGCAAAGATTTTTTTTTTTCTTTTTCAAACAGGTAATTGGTTAGCACTATGACTAAATTCTTGGTGAAATACTGAACGTTATTGAGTGGTAGAAATAATTCTGGCATTGAGTTAACTTTATTTATAATTTACTCTAAAAGGCTGGAAGGCTTTCATATTCAGTAGATTGCAGTAAGTTTTCTTAATTAAGTTTTTTACATTTTAGAGTTGATGAGGGTTTTAATTACTTATGTTATAGCCTATAGGTTTAAGTCCACATGAGGTATTTATTGATTGGGTGTCTGGTTGTCCCTGAGTCCTATATATATCTAGTGTAGAATTAGGTTATCTTCTTCAATTTTTTAGGAGTCAGAACTTTGATATGAGGACAACCTCCCATTTCTTCATTCATCTTACCACTTTCTCCTGTCTATTTACTCCTCTCTTCTGGTTAAGAATTTAACAAATTTATTGAGGTGTACTGCTGCACTTGATGGTTTCCTTCCTATCTCTTGTAATTAGTCTCTAAACTTCTGCTCAAACATCAATGTTTTCATGATTCACTTATCTTCTGTACACTGTGTAATATGTTGTTAGTTAGTTTGTTTTGTCCAACATGTACTTCCTGTCAGTGTAGTGGTTAAATTTTGTTCACTCTTAGTTTCTCCTAACGCCATCTTCATCTCTCTGCGTAAAATTATCAAAAACTTAATCTTCTCCTGACATTTTTCCCATCTAAGACTCAGTGTAGGCTTGGATGCTCACTCCATTAGTTGTAACTTCAAAAGATTGATTAGTGTTTGTCTCTCTTCCAGTTTCATCTCTTCATCAAGTAGAATTAGAGAGCATTACTCACCAGAGGTGAAACCAGATCTTTCAAAAGTAATATCAAATTTCATCAGCATCACTTCTTATCTACCTTCTCAGATATTGGAAACCTACCTTTCTATCTATTTTCTCTATGGCCCTTTGCATTTTGTCTATTCATAATCACAAACTTTAGAATCCTACAATTTCTTTGATTTGAGGTTAAAGAAGATTTTACTCATTTGAAAATCAGTTCATATTTCTATTTTGAAGATCATCTTCAATTTCACATTCAAAATCTCTTTTTAAGATCATCATCAATTTCAATCCAGCTATCAAATCTTTTGAAGATAATTCAACACGATCACTAATATTTTAATCCTTTTGACATTTTCTTTGAGCGTTTTTAGATTTTTATTAATCTTATGTATGTGTCATTTCTGTTTCATGTAACAAGTGGACATAGAAAATACTTTAAACTCCATTTTGTGGGTGTATTGTGCTATAGGTGACATCTCACTTAAGGCATTAAGTGATGGGTGTTAGTTTGAGATATTTGTTTGATTTACAAACTAATCACGCCATAACATTCGAGTGGAAGATTTGAATGATTAGGACAAATTTATTCTTTAGCATCCATTTTTGGGATGTTAATATTTAGTTTTATTTCATTTCGTCAGGATGGTAAAAGTATCGATACACTTGAGGGGGCAAACCCAACTGTTTTAGCTAACAAGGTTGCAAAACTTGTTGGACATGCTAGTTCTGTAGAATTTGCTTCACCTGCAAGTCTAGGGATTGCTGCTGACCCTACAGTTCAGGAAGTTGTGAGAAACATGGCAACACAAAGTGTCTCTTCCAAAACTGAAGAAATGAACTCTGGCCTCAGTGATGAACTGAGAAAGCGTCTACAGCAGCTTGTTGACTCATACCCTATTTTCTTATTCATGAAAGGAAGTCCAGAGCAACCTAAGTGTGGATTCAGTCGAAAAGTGGTTAATATATTGAAGAATGAGGGAGTTGAATTCAGAAGTTTTGACATTCTTTTGGACAATGAGGTACGTGAAGGAATGAAGAAGTTTTCCAATTGGCCTACTTTCCCTCAGCTCTTTTGCAAGAGTGATCTTCTTGGTGGGTGTGATATTGTAGTTGCTATGCATGAAAGTGGCGAATTGAAAGATGTGTTCAAGGACCATGGAATTCCTATCATTTCAAACGAAACTGAAATTGCAAAAAATTCAGAAAGTCCTATATCAGAAAAAAGTGGTGACATTTCTGAATCCACAGGCCTTAGTGCCGAAGTTGCTTCGCGGCTTCAAACTCTTGTAAACTCAAGCCCTGTGATATTATTCATGAAAGGGAAACCAGAGGAACCAAAGTGTGGGTTCAGTCACAAGGTTGTCGAAATTCTTCAGCAAGAGAAGGTTGCGTTTGATAGCTTTGATATTTTATCTGACGATGAAGTGAGGCAGGGTCTGAAAATTTTCTCTAATTGGTCAAGCTATCCACAACTATATATAGGAGGAGAACTGATCGGAGGATCCGATATTGTGTTGGAGATGCAAAAGAGTGGGGAGTTAAAAAGGGTTTTAGCTGAAAAAGGAGTGGTTCCAAAGGTTACGCCCGAGGATAGGCTGAAAAACATCATCACCTCGTCACCAGTGATGCTTTTCATGAAGGGAACACCTGACGCACCGCGCTGTGGTTTCAGCTCAAAAGTTGTTAATGCCCTTCAGAAAGAAGGAATCAGTTTTGGGTCCTTTGATATCCTTTCTGATGAAGAAGTGAGACAGGGATTGAAGGCCTATTCTAACTGGCCAACGTATCCTCAGCTTTACTACAAGGGCGAGTTGATTGGAGGATGTGATATTGTGATGGAATTGCAGAGCAGTGAGGAGCTCAAGTCGACTCTTTCAGAGTGATGTTAATGTTATGGTTGCACTGCCAGTTAAATCATGTTTCCCTTTATGTATCGTACCCTTGTGTTGTTTGTTATCCACTTGATACCATATGCTGCCAGTTCATCTGCAATACCTTCAGTTTTCTTATATTTTGCTCATGGATTTATGATTCTCATTAGTTTAACCTTTTCAGTTAAAGAACTTTTTAGTCGAAACTGATGTTACATCTATATATACAAATAGTCTCGATTCTGTGTATCTCGCGTGCCAAATCTTGTTTGGTGTGATGGGGTGCATTTGAGCTTACGGGCTTCAAATGATTATTTGGCAATCAAGTATTTTAATGCCTGGATTAATATCCTCGATTGATTTGTTTGTCCGATTACAATTATCTGTAACTTGAATTTCTTCTTCATTAAATAGCACGCTTTATCAGTTTTTTATGATTGATTATAATTCTGTTTAACAAATGCCAGTTTATCAAAGTTGTTTGCGAAATCTGACCTGATGATGGTAATTCATAGGTCATTGTGGCGTGTCGTAGAATTAAAAATAAAATAAAATTGTCTGTTTATTATTTGAGGTTTTTCTTTTTAATTGATAGTGAATTTAACTATCCTGATATATATATATATATATATATATATTTGATATCATATTAGTATTTCATGACGCTTCTTTAATTTTATTATAATTGATGCAAGCCTTCATTTGATATGCAGTTATGGCATATAAATTACAATTCATGGCAACATCATGTAAAATCACATCTTAGTTTAAAACCTTCCGATCTCAGTTATTACTAAATCTAAGAGACTGATACTAATTACCGACACGAGAATCCAATTTACTGCTCTCAAGGAACAGATAGTAGTTTGCCCTCTTGATCCTCACCTGACGAACCGCTAGTTTTCATTAGCTCCTGCTGCTTTAGGCTCTGACGAGGCATTAACAAGATCGGCTTTAACATCCGATGTTTCAGCTGCGACATCTGCTCGACTCTGCGCTGCATCATCTGCTCGACTGTCTTCTGTATTCTCCGTGGCCGGAGCAGCTGTTTCTGTTGCATTGGGTACACTAGCATCCGACCCCTCGGTCATCGTCACAATTACGGTCTTCTTCACCGTGCCCACCTTCGCATACTTGCTCATGAACTTATTTTCCCAGTCCCGGAGGGCCTCGAGCTCAAAGGGACCAAGGCCAGAGAGATCGCCGGTCAAATCCTGCGGTTCAAATGACATCTTTGCCAACGCTCTACTGGCGTCTTTTCCGGCGAACAATGCATATGGACCACCTGGTCCATAGAACATCCTGCGGAAAGATTATGGCAATGCAAGCGTGAAAGATGAGGATTATAATGCTAATGGGGACAGATAACCCCTATTAGTACATTTATGTCTTTATAAAATAGATATAACATAGAGAGGGGAAAAAATGAACAAAATCAAAAGGACACCCATCGTTTATAAAATCGTACGTCCCATTTCTGATTTATTTCCAATTAAAATCAAATGGATAACACGAATTTTCCAAAATACTCTACATTATCTAATTTCAACCTAGTTAAAACAACATTTCAACCAGCAAAATAAACAATGAAGACTCTATGACACTCATTACATTCCAAATGAACAAATCTAATAATAGACATTAACATCTAGCTTCTACAACATGTAACAACTAATTTTTTGCCTCGGGGCTATGGTGCAGCGGTAAGGCGACTAGTCGCTAACCCAGGCATCCGCGGTTCAATCCCCAGCTACGGCGTATTTGCAAGAATTTTTCCTCCAAATGGGGTGCGAACCCTGGGACGTTGGGCTTCTAGACCGCTCACCGCGAGCGCTTCCCGATTTACCCTGGCGGCCGGTGGGAAACTTCCGTGAGGCCAGGCCAGTCGCCCGAGGTTGGAAAAACCTCGTTAATCTGATACAACATGTAACAACTACTTACTAACTTCTACACGTAGAAGTTAGTCGGTAGTTGCTACACGGTGTAAAAGCTACCAAATAGCTTCTACAACAGCTTTGAATCCATGGTATTTTCAGGATAAAATCATGAGAGACCCTTTTGATTTTTGCTAAAAAAAATTATCATGAATATTTCAATTAAGAGAAAATCAACTTCATAAATATTATTGAAAGCGTAATATTATCTACAATAGTAGGGAGTAGTAGCAAATCGCCAGTGGAAAACTTTCGTAGGATCAAACCGATCCCCTCCACGATTAGTCAGTCATTCACACTTTTTGATTTACCCTAGTGGTCACCTCCAGGATTAATCAGTTCAAATAATTGGATTATTTAGAGTAGCCGCTCACTTACAACCAACCGGGTGTTTTTAAGCCCCTCCTTCCTTTGTCTACTTTTTGTCTGTAAAATCCACTATCCACCCTCCAAACACCTTTTCTTAGTTGTAGGTAGCAATTAGAAAGTACAAAAATGTTGTTTGAAGCATTTGTTTCTGTTGCGGTTTGATTCTAATAACATTGGTAGACAGTGCAGATCTCCTTTGCCAACTTACCTTTTACTGTGAGAATTTTCTTTGGCAGTTCAATCAAAGTCAAGTTTAGTAAGGTTGGAACCTGAAAGTGAAAAGTAAAAAAGAACTGCCACCCATACAAAAACTGAGTGAATCTAGCAAGTTGAGTGATTCCTTTTCAGCCTACAAAATTCTTGATCAACCTGGTAACAATGGTTGGACAAATAATCCTTGGTCCCTTAACCGATTCGATTACAGGTCCATTTTTAAGAACATTGACGAGGGATAGAAAACGGGGAGCAAAAAAGGCAGAAAAAAGAGGAGGGAAAGTGGACACATATTTCTGGAGTTTTTTTTAAAACAAAAATAATGATCAATCATTGATCAAGAGTGTTTTTTGAGCACTCAACATTTGCTGCAAGGAGTTTCTTTGTCTTTCCACCCATTTTGGGAGGAACTATGAAGAAAAATAGGATGATACAACATTCTTTCTCCTCTGATCTGTTTCTTTTTCCGCTAGATAAGCAAGCTTTTTAACCAATGACTAATCAAATAGGTAAGGAAGTTTCTCAATAATCCCACATCTCTTCGCTCATAGCTTCTAGATTCTCAAAAGCTTGAACACCAAGTCAAAATTTCCTTACCTCAACTGAAAGCCAATTTATCACATGTTGGTCATGTTGATCGTGGATCCAAAGTTATGCGATTTGATTGAAGAACTTTTCTTAGTCAGCGATTCATGTTTTATAAGATATGTTCTCAAAATTTGTCTTTATGTGTTATGCAGACCAATCATAAAGTTATCAATACTGCCCCATTTGCCACTGTTTTCATCCCCTCTCTCCCTATAAATCCATGTTAAAGATGACATTTTTTGAAAAAAAAACATCGAACGAAATCCAAGGGCATAACTTTACTAATGGCTATTCTAGAAATGAAATCATAGAATCTTTCTTGAAATTGCTAAGAAAAATTGAGCATTGAGATTGTTGAAAATGACTCCCCCGAAAACCTAGCGGAACCAGAATGACTTAGGCCATGACATTTCAGATGCTGCGAGCGACGACAATCAAACGGAAAGGGATAAGAATTACCTGCTCTGCGAAACGTCGTAGATCTGACCCTTGATGGCCATAAGCAGCGGCTTCTTGCGGTCGGACCCGTCGTAGGCGCCGAGCTCCTCCTCCGTGACCTCCCCGAGTTGCACCGGTGGCGGGAGGGGCTCTCGCTCCGCCACCTCGCGCTCGTGCTGCTGCGGAACCGGCGGCTGGGCCTCGAAGAACCCAGCCACCGTGTAGAATATTGCCGCTGCCAAAGCCAGTACCGTGAAAAACGACGCCGGCGACAGGCCCGTATAGGCCTCCACCGCCTGCATCAGCGTCTCCCAAGCTTCCGCCACCGCCATGGATTCAGCTAATTCCCTCTCCCCCTCCCTCCCTCCCTCACTCGGATATACCGGGACGGTTCTCGCTTCGGGGCCAAATTTCTCTACCCAATGAATCATCGCCTCGCGGCATTAAGAAAAGTTCCGGAACAATACCCGCACTGCGCTCATGTTCCTAGAATTCAATATGCACGGTTCGTGCAGCCAGATGATCGTCGACGACCATCCGAATCTACACGTGGCGACCGAACATGGAGAAACAACTGCTCCTCTAAAATGGCTCTTGCATCCGATCTGTCTAGGGCATCGCCAGCGGGCGAGACCAGGAGCGTGTGCGGGATTGTTACGGCGTCAAACGCCCACGCCGATACGCTGAAGTTTTTCTTCGACTTGGACCTTTTTAATGTCATACAAAAGTCTGCTCGTGATAATTTCTTACCCGATCGAATACAATGAAGGAGAGAAAGTGTATCCTTTACTTTTCTTTGTATATTTTTCTTTTCTAAATTGAGACATGTTTATGTCGCAGTCTTTTATAGCCATTATTTATTATTATTATTATTATTATTATTATTATTTGCCCTTAGGGTCTATGGTGGGATAATTCGGATATAACGACCAAGAGTCAATTTTTGAAAATTAATGATTTGGTATTTCTCCATCATTCACCTTCCGCTATTTTTCTTCATATCTGTGAGATCGATTAATGACTTGGTATTTCTCCATCATTCACCTTCCATTATTTTTCTTCATATTTGTGAGATCGACTCTAAAAGAGAGCTGAGACAGCAGAATTATCTTTTTTTTTTTTAATTCTTATTTGGTATTCTAATGTATCCAAACTGTTCAATTGATTGTTCATGACTTGAATTTTAAGTTGCACCCACGTGTTGGCATAGTGACTTTATATAATGGTGTTGCTATTAATAAGTCTGAGGTTTGATTCTCAACGTGTACGAAATGTTTTATTGGTTGTCCTAATTCCTTCTTACATAGGCTATTATTATTGAATGAAATTTCTTGTGATTTATTTTTCTTTCAGACTATAAAGATTACTTTGGAGAGACCATCGAGGTGAAGATTTTACTTTTCAACAAGTTGAATTTCAAATTTGTGTTATACTTCTCAATCTCAAGTTTTATATAAATTTGTTTTATGCTATATTTTAGGTGTTTTATTTATTAATTTATTTTAGGGATAAATACCTTTAACATCTTATAATTTCTATCAAATATCATTTTAGCTATTATATTTAAAAAATAGCATTTAACTCCCTTCGATCAAAAGTGAAATGTGAGAAAATTTATAAAAGACAACTGTGCTTTTGTTGTTTTTATCATTTTTTGATAATAATCTCAACAGGGAAAAACATATTTGATTAACCATTATATCCTTCGATAAAAATCCTCACAAAATTCATACATACATCAGCATAAAACAACAGAAAAATAATAACTCTGAATGGGATAACCAGTCAAAAACTTATTCTATTACTCTCACTAAACTAAAAAAAAGTCAAAATTTTAAATTGATGAACTAAAATTAAATAAAGATAGAACAAAGTTTATTATTAAAAATTTCTCTTCATCATCATTAAAATCTCCTTCTCGTCAACTTTAATACTAAAGTTGCTAATATGAACTTTTTCTATCAAGATGTATTTGTCTTATTTTTCGTCAAAACTTTTTTATATTTTTAAGAGAGTTCTTCATTTCTTCTATTAAGTATTATGATTTTTTAATGCAATTTCTGAATTTTTTGGAAGGTGAAACTGTTGAAGTCTTGTGTTTTTTCTTCTATTTCATCTATCCACCATCGGAAGAATCCACATCCATCTTTTTTTTACAAGTAAATAGTAGTTAACATCCATTAGATGTTAATGATTTTGGATTTATGTGGTATATTACAATGTTTGAGCACTAACTTTTTAATCACAATAGCCTATAATTTTATTCCTGGATTTTATAATGACTTTGATGTTTATATTGGTGCAATTTTACTATACCAATATTTCGCTCCTATTTCATTGTATATCACATTTAATAACAAAGAGGAGATTTTTAATGATAAATTTTATTCCATCTTTATATGATTTTGGTTTATCGATTTAGAATTCTGATTCTTTTTTAGTTTAGTAAGGGTGATTAAATGAGCTTTTGGTTGGTTATCTCTTTCAAAGTTATTACTTTTCTATTATTTATGCTGATGCACGTATAAATTTTATAAGGATTTTTATCGAAAGATATAATTATCAATTCAATGTACTTTTTCTCTCTTGAGATTCTACCAAAAAATGATAGAAATTATAAGACACAATTGTCTTTTATAATTTTCTCATATTTGATTTTTGATAAGAGGGTTAAATATTATTTTTTAAATACATAGAGACAAAATACTATTTGATAAAAATATAGGGGTTAAAAGTATTTTATCCTTTTTTTGTTTTGATTAAACAAAAAAAATTATGAAAAATATTAAAGAAAAAAAATATTATACAACCTTTTGTTTTATGTATTGTTATTTTAATCAGACCATTTGGCTTTCATTAACCATAGATTGTTATCTTCACATGCTAAGCGTTATGGCCAACTCATCTCAAATTTGCGACTCAGTTCGGCCACGATTTCATGGCCACATCTGACATGATTTCATGGTTGTGTCAAAATCACAACTATATATGATTTTTTTCGTCTTCACGAGCATAACTGAGATGGTAAGAAATTGATAGATTATCACTAGAAGTCTTGGATTTAAGCCACGGGATTGGTGGGATATAAATCTCTATACCATATATAAAAAATCTCTCCTCCCAATCTCTTATCTTTTGGAGACACCTATCTTGAGAACCTGTAATCCCCTAGACCACTATTGTTATTTTGTAATACCGAACCAAGATAGACCCACTAGCGTTGTAGGATCATTTGCACGTGAGAAAAGGGGGTGAATCATGTGTAACTTTTAAAAACTCTCTTTTTCGATTTTAAAATGACATATCGAAAGTCGAGTACGTAACGGAAGAAAAATAAAATAAAACAAACAAAGAATCGAAAAGCAGCATGCGGTAGGTTACTTGGTCCGTAGCCCAGTAACTACTACTCTAAGGTCAATGCCCCCTTGGGATGATTTTGATGAGCAATCCGCTAAATTCTCTTCCGAAGAATAAACTTTGAACAAATATGAGGAAAATATTGTTAGGGCACTCGACCCAAGTATGATATATGGTTAAGTTAGGGATTTTGATGTGTATATCAATATGGTTAAGTTAGGGATTTATTGTGTTAATTATGTAGCGATCTCGGCCTCTATGGTCCCCGCAGGCAACCCTCTAGGCCCGAGACCCTACGGGTCTTCCCACCCCTGGCCAGTGGGTTTTTGCCTTTCCCAGGATTCGAACTCTAGACCTCCAGGCTAAGTACTAAAGTTCCTGAATCCTGGTACCAATACCAGGATTCAGGAACTTTAGTACTTAGCCTGGAGGTCTAGAGTTCGAATCCTGGGAAAGGCAAAAACCCACTGGCCAGGGGTGGGAAGACCCGTAGGGTCTCGGGCCTAGAGGGTTGCCTGCGGGGACCATAGAGGCCAAGATCACTACATAAAAAGGTGCCTTTTATTGTAACGACCCGACCCCTCGACCCCTTGGGCTGCCCAAAGCTCAATTGGTACCAGGATTCAGGAACTTTAGTACTTAGCCTGGAGGTCTAGAGTTCGAATCCTGAGAAAGGCAAAAACCCACTGGCCAGGGGTGGAAAGACCCGTAGGGTCTCGGGCCTAGAGGGTTGCCTGCGGGGACCATAGAGGCCGAGATCACTACATAAAAGGCGTCTTTTTATTGTAACGACCCGACCCCTCGGCCCCTTGGGCTGCCCAACTGGCAGCCCACTTGGCGGCCCAACTGGCGGTCCCTTGGGCGGCCCAACTGGCGGTCCCTTGGGCGGCCCAACTGGCGGCCCACTTGGCGACCCCTTATGTCGTCAATCGACGACTATTGGCCGTGCCGTTACTCACAAGTACTTTCCACTCCTGGCCAGTAGATTTTTGCCTTCCCCAGGATTCGAACTCTAGACCTCCAGGCTAAGTACTAAAGTTTATGAATCCTGGTACCAAGTGAGCGTTCTAATATGTGTATGTGAGTGTGCAGGTTTACAGATACACATAGACTTGGTGGATGTCTTCAGGTGAAGGGTGGCATGGAGGCAAGTCGTGAGCTTGCGTGCGCATCCGAGGGACCATGGACAAAGCAGGTACGATGAGCCGAGTGAAGCGAGCTTCAAAGCATACGTGAAGGATAGCATAGAGGCAAGCCACGGGCTTGCGTGTGTATCCGAGGGACGAAGGCGAAAGTCGAAGAGGGCTTGAAGGCGACAGATCGAGGCTGCTGGGGCAGAGACGATGACCCGAGATACGCGGACTTCGAGGCAAGCATGAAGGATGACATAGAGGCAAGTCGAGGGCTTGCGTGCGCACCTGAGGGACGGGAGCCGAAGATGAAGAGGGTGTGAAGGCAACAGATCGAGACTGTTGATTGAAAAGTCAACCAGGTTGTAAGAGTTCGAGTGTGAGTATTTGTACTCGGGAACTAAGCCGGGAGGGTTCGAGTACGGAGAAAAATGTACTCGGGAAGTGTAACCATAGGCTTACGGAAGGACCAATCGACTGCCCCAGGGGCAGTCAACTGGTAATGGCTGGAGATTCAAACGGTTGGCTTGCAACGTTCGAATCTGAGTGGAACCTGGTCGCGGCCATTTCAGACTTGAGCTCTATTTAAGGGAGCTCGTTTCAGGCTTTTCTTTCTTGGCGAAACTTGCTTGGATAAAGCTGGTTAGTAGCCTTTGTTGCTCAGATAGTGTCCAGAAGTTGTGGCGAGATTTCTCCACCCACAAGGAACTACGAAATCTAGCCGGAGGTGCTCCAGGGAATCATCCACCGACGGATTAGGGTTCACCCATCTTACGGGTAGCCGTGGAGTAGGAGTTTCATCTCCGAATCACGTAAATAGGTGTATTCCTTCTTCGTTAGGTTTTTGTTTTATTTAGTATATTCCGCGTGCACACTAACGATTATAGGAAGAACGAATCGAAGAAAAGCTATTCACCCCCCCTCTAGCTTGACGGTCACGATCTAACAAATATAATACCTTACACTTTCCTATACATGTACGAATGTTGGATATATTGTGAATGGAAAGGGAGAAAGAGGCTCCATTGTGAATGTGACTTTAGTCCCACATTGAAAGTTTCAAGTGAATGGAAAGGGAGGTGGTGAATAAAGAGACTCCATTATGAATGAGACTTTAGTCCTGCATTGGGAGCCTCAAGGCATAATTGTTAATTTATATTGTTTCATAAACATGTTAGTTGTGAACAAATGCATGAGGAGAGACTCTCTCTCATGCGTGGGTGCGCATGGAGGGTGCAAATTCAGGGCCCGAATTTGTACTGAACCAAGTAGACTTGTGTGCGTGCACGACTTACGCGCGTCGAATGTCCGATCGGTCGGGGCAAAATTTGTCCAAGCGGATTAACTGTTGATTAATGCAAAATCAGTAACTCCCAGACGTTTGGATCTGGACGATTAATTGGCAGTAAATGACGTTAATTCAGTCATTGATTACTGTGGGATCTGAGCCTTATATAAAGAGGTTGTGGCTGAGAGCAAAATATAGAGAAGAGATTGTCTTCCATCTCATTTCCAATTCCCCGTGTTGATAGTGTTCGAGTACTTCTTTAGTTCGCCACGAGCAACGAGTGCTCCGTTGTGCCCGTGGTCCCGCTGTTGTATCATGAGAGACAGACATCCATCGGAACCTCGAAGTATCGTCGGAGGAGGATAAATCTGTTTCAAGGAAACTTCTTTGCGCAGGCCTCGGCAACTTTTCAAGAGCAGTTCAGGAAGACCGGTTCGGGAAAACACAGCAGTTGTGTTTCTTGCCATAGAAGCTTGCTCGAGCGTAGATTTGGAGTAGTAGGGTCGCAACATAGCAGTTGCAAGGAGACGTCACGGCAGAATCAAGTTGAAACTTGTAATAGAATTGGTGTAAAGAGTTGTGGCCGAAGACTACTTTTAAAGGACATTGTAGGTGTCTCAGCTCATCCGGGGCACTTTCATGCATGCTGATCCGATCCCAAGACTTTGGTATTTATTCACTATAGGACACCTCCAATTAGCCGAGAGCGCCTCCAGTGGTTCGAGTTTATCATCTTCAAGGAGCTTTCAGTCACCCGAGGCTCCTCCAGTCATCTAAGACGCCTCAACTGGGGCACCCTCCTTCACCTGAGGTGCCCCCAGTCATCCGAGACATCTCAAATCATCCGAGGTGCCTCCAATGATTTTTACTACATATATTAGCTTAACAACAATATGCCTGAACAGTTTTGTATTTATGAATTATAGCATATCTAACCAAGATCAAGATCTAATCTTGATCTCAACTTAGATTTTCAGGTTGAATCTAAGTTGGACTAGCACCTACAGTCCTACCAGGACTCGTCCTCACTGAAACCCTCTCTCCAGTTTCTTACCACTATTTACCATTCGCAGAATTACTTAACTTGACATTTGATCTTCCGAATCATCAGGTCTTTTTGTTAGATGTCTCAACTGGATTTCTGTCAGTCGTTGGGTCTTGCTGGTCTAATTAGACTTCTTGTCAGATATCTGGTCTTCTCTAACCTATTTGAGTTTCCTACCAGTTATCTAGTTTTCCTGACATAACCGATGTTAAATACAAAACTTTGAAGGGCTAAATTGCTAAAAAAAACCCAAAATTAAGAATGATGTTGCAAATAACCAAACCTTGTGGGCTTATTTGCAAAATAAGCTCCCACTTAACCCCCCTTATTTCTTTTCCTCACCTACAAGCACACGCCGCAATCCTATCTCCTTTGCAGAACCGCAACAGTTGCGGTTCTTTCCTCCTTGCGGGAGCAATTCAGCGACGACAACTTCTTCCTCTCCAGTGGAAGTCCATCTCAGGGAGTTTTCAACGCCGATGATCCCTCCTTGCTTCTTCTTCTCCTCTCTGCGCCGCAGGCCGTCGCGAGCTTCCCTTTTCATGATTTTTCGCTTTTTCGTGAGATACCTCAACGTTGGTGTCCAACGAGTCGAGAGGACCCCAAAGGCAGAGGACTACCTGTCAAACTCTATTTATTGGGTATGGGCTGCTTCCTAGGTTGGTAGAGGTATTCCCATTAGGATCGGCAATGGGTCTTTCCTTGATTTGTGATTTTTGATTTTTTATTTGTTGGCTTCAGGATTCGGATTGAAAATCACTACTTCGAACGGTTGCTTTGGTCAGAACAGCGCTATCATAATTGATCCTGTCGCGAAGTGAACTGAACGTCCCTACAGCTGAGTGAATCTTCGGAGAGAGCAAGGTAGCTGAGGTGGCTTGACGAGCCGGATCGCCTCTAACCTATAAGACAGAGACCGTTAGGATCTGTCGGGAAAAGTCCCCGGCCAGACACTCCGACGGTCAAGTCAGTACTCGGTGGTGGCGATGGAAAACAATAGAACAGTAAGAATTGCACTATTACGCGCGCACCTAGAAAATGCAGAGTGATGAGGGTTATATAGCCGGGGAAGCTGACAGCCCCTGCCTCACCTGCCACTTGCTGTCATATAGCGAGGACAAGGTGATGCATGTCCAGAGATTGCAGGATAAAATGACACATACTGTATTAAGGAAAGGGACACTGTCAACTTAAGGGTTGACACTGTTGGGCGCCGCTCGACCTGATATCAGGGTATGTGGTCGAGGTACGGGGGGACAAGGTGTGGCATGAAGATCAAGTCCTCGGCGAGATATTCGTTACTTGGGACCAGGATGGCTTCAGTCCTGCGCCGACCACGCATAGCCTTTGACAATCTGGTGTCAGGGAGTGGTTATGCCAACTGGGGCACTGAGTGATGAGGCCAGCTGAGGGTCTATGGGAGTGTCGACTGGGGGCACTACAGGATAAAGCCGACTGGGGGCCTATGAGGGTGCCGACTGGGGGCACTAAGGGATAAGGCTGACAGAGGGCCTATGAGGGTGCCGACTGGGGGCACTTAGCCACGCCTGATCCGATTTGGGCTTACCCCCAGAGTGTGGGCCGCCACGCGTCGGCGGGGAGGCATATCTGGATGAGTCTTAGAGCGTGGACATCTGACTCGGGGTCGGGCTGATACTAAAGAGTGTGGTTCACCACTCACAGGTCCAGAGGCTCGAGCCCGTTTGACACCTATCTGATGGGCTTTTAAAACCCACCGCCTATCCTCCTTCTGACTGGGTGCTAGATTATCGGGCCGGGCTACACATAAAGTGACCCGGGATCGCAACGGATTAATAAGTAAAGATTATGCTGGCAGATCAGTAGCTGGTGGATATGTGGATTGGTTTGCAATAGTATCAAACCACACGTTTTATACTTTTGGATATTTAATCAACTATCCTATCTCATTGAGCAATGAGACCATGTACTACATGCAAACTAATTCTTAAGGAAAAAGAAACATATATACATATATATTTCTTTTGCACAGATGATTAAGAATATACAATATTTACTATGGACTCTTATTGTCATATTTCCTTACAGTTTCTATTGCAAAACATGCATGATTCTTCCCCTAACTTTGCGGTACTGTATTTCAGTTCCATATTAACCATTGAAGCAGTATTGTTCCATGCAGTACTATTTGAGTAGGTATCGGATTGGTAAGTAAAGTGACATCTTGGGTTTTGACTTGGACTAAAACTAAGAGGGAACCACTACAAAAAAAAAAACACCTATATAGGAGCGATTATTTAGGAGTAGTTATAAGACCGCTTTTAAAAATTGATCAATTGAATCGGTTTGAATTAAACCGTTTCTATTGCCTAACTTTTTTGAAACAATTTTAAAACTGCTCTTATTGAATTGTTTCAAAAGCGGTTTGAAAAAATCACTCCTGTAAACCGCTCTTAATGATACAATTATTAGAAACGATCTTAAAACTGCTGCTATTGGGCACTTTTAGTAGCGCTTCTGGGTTACTAACCGTTCCAATTGTTTTAACGTTTAGGAGCAATTTTCAAATCGCTCCTATTGGATTCTTTGAACAAAATTTGTATCAAGTGTTGCTATAAACCACTTCTGTTACTCTAATTGTGTACAATTGATTTTTAATCTACATTAATTGTATAGTTTTAGCATCGATTTATATAAACTGGGATTGTAAACCACTCTTATTGCTACAACTATTAGAAACAATCATGAAACCGCTAATATTGGATACTTTTAATAGCGATTCTGTATCAAACATTTCTACTACAATTATTTTCTGTTATTCAAATTAAAGTACTCATAAGTCATGGTAAAATAATTTAGATATACAATTATTATGATGCTTCAAATTTATTTAAATTTTTAATACATTTTATTTATATATTTATATATTATGGAAAATGTGATGCCGGACATTTTATATCGGAGCATCTCAAATATTTTTCAATATGAAATTTTTATTTATTTATTATTATAATATAATATCTAAATCTTAAAAATAAGATTTTATTGACTTAATTATTTATTTTAAAAAAATTAAATAAAAACATTACGCATGCATCCAACTTAATTGTAATTATTTTTTGTTAATTTGAAATTTTTATATATTTATTATTATTATATAATATCTAAATCTTGAAAATAAAATTTTATTGACTTAATTATTTAATTAAAAAAATTAAATAAAAACACTATTGTTACATACGTCCAACTTAATTGGTAATATTATGTGAATTATTTTTAATTAAAACCGGAGTTTAATTTCTTAAAAACCTAAGTTCGTGGACTCCTTGTCAAAATTGCGTCGCTGCCTCCTTGTCCAAGTTGCATCGCTGCCTCCTTGTCCAAATTGCGCCGCTGCCTTTACCTCTCTCAAATTCTTCCTCTCCTTCATAGGTGAAGTTGTCGGCGTTGTCCTGTTCAAGCAATCATACAATTTTGCCCTCCTGCTGTTAGTCAACATTATATTTCATCTGTTACGAGCAACCAACAGTACAGCCCCGCCGTTCCAAAGACAGATTTATATTTTTGCTGCTACCTAACGCTAACCGACCACAACCACCAGTCCCAGGTTTTTTTCCCTTACCACGTGTAAAATACGGTTTTAAAAATAATAATAAAAATAATAATAATAACAATAAATAAATAAATAATAATAATAATAATATAATTTTTAGATATATAAATTATAAACACTATAAATAGGAGTTTAAACATGGAAATAATTTCTTGGAAATTTTGGAATAATTTTCTGAAATTTCTGAAGTATTTGCGGGATTATTTGGGGGGCAAATAGGTTAGATGAGGAAAAGATTAATTTATCCTATGAATATTTATTTATAAATTTCTCCTTCATTTATATATCCCGTGCCCTGCCTTTTTCACCGTGCCCTAATCCCCTCCCCTAAGTGTCGACGGCGCGTGCCCTAGCCACCGTCGCTCACCCTCTCCCCGTGCGTCGTCGCCGAGCGCCGCCCTCCTCCCCTCTTCGCGCACGCGATGGAAGTCGGAGCGCCGCCTGCTTGCCCTTGCCGCCGGCCATTTTTCTCCCTCTACATCCTCGTCGGAGCGGAGCTCTCCCTCTTTCCGATCAGCTCTTCTTGTCCCTCCCTTTCGGATCACCGACGCCTGATGCCGCCACTCTCGCCGATCGCCGCCGGCTGATAGGGAGAGCACGCCACCATCCCATTACCGCTCCTATTCTCCGATCATCGCCCACCTCCCTGAGACAGTGATGCTGCAGCCGCCGGCTAGGTTAGAGCGCCCATGATCATGCGGTTTTGATCCAGCCTGCTTGAATCGAAGTCGGTTTTTGTCCGGAACCTCTGTTCTTCTTCCCTCACAGCGGCTCCTCTCGCACTTGCGTCGGCCATGTACACGGGGCATTGTTGTGTCCTTCTCGTAGTCGTGCCCTAGTGCTGGTTGCTCTGGATTCTCGATGAGGGGAGCAACACCGGCGCGATCCAGGTAAAGGTTGCTCTGTTTGGTATCAATTCTTGGGTGGTTTTATGTGTGGATCGATTTTTGGTTTTGGTTGTGGTGTGTTGTTCTGTCGTGGGTTGATAGATTGGAATGGGCAGAGTTTGGATCCGTTCTTGATCTTTGAGGTGTTACAAGGGTGTTTGTTATTAGGTTGGATTGGTTTTTGATGCCGTGAGTTCAGGGTGGTGTATATGCCATATTGTTTGGGGTTTGTTTACTTCTACATGATTTGTGGCTGTGATAGGTGGAGGAAGTTTGAAGGAATTGGATAGGTTGTTGAGCGTGGTTGCTTTGTGTGGGATCTTAGCTATAAGGGTATGTTGTTTTTGATGGTCCGGTTAGGAATTAGTATTTGGTTTGTATTTGTGAATTGTTCATAAGGCTTACCATGCGTGTTTGCTTTCTTTAATTCATTATTTTTTCCCTTGCCACTTTTTTTCTCCATTCATTGTTTTTCCCTTTCCATATTTTTTCTCCATTCATCTCTCTTTGATTCATTGATTTTTTTTTGGCATCTGTGTTCATTATTTGTTCTATTACAGAATATATCATAATCAATAGTAAGACTAATCCTATTGCAATGGACTATAATTATTGTAATGTAGTTCTTGTATTGATTAATTTTTATATATTGGTGTGCATATATTTATTGCAATTTTTTTCTTTCAGAGGACATCAAAAATAAATCGAGAAAATGAGAGTAAAAAACGAGGGATTCATGCACAAGGACGAACAAATATTCCCTCATTGAATGACAAATTTGTATGTATTTATTTGATCAATTTGTTATGTTAATATCAATTTGTATGTATTCGAGCTATTATTATTTGCATATTCAATCTAAAATGATTTTTTTGTACTTAGATTCAGGAAAATGGTAGAAAGCTAACTTGCATTGAACTATTTCATCTCGGCCGACAAAGTAAAAAAAAAGGAAGTACTCTTGTTGATGATGAAGCAATAAGAGTTGAGGTAATAATTGTTTTAACTTTTCGAAATAACTTTTCAATATGCTATTTATTTTATTGACACAATTTTTGTGTTAGGATGAATTAAATAGAGTTGTGCAACATCATCTCCGAGACAAGCCTGAGGGATGCAAATAACAGAAGTACACGAAGATGCATTTCGGTATCCATTTAGAATTTCATTTTTATTAAGATTACTAAATATTATACAATATTAATTATATATTTTTATTCAAGGAGGTATTTGGGTCAGGGCATTCTGGTCGTGTTCGATGTTTAGGAGCTGGTGTATTACCTAGCCAAGTTTTTCCAGAGCAGTGTAATCGAAGAATAATTTTTAGACAAGATAATCTTCCTACTTCTGAT
Organism: Boesenbergia rotunda; assembly: GCA_024364735.1. Taxonomy (NCBI): domain Eukaryota; kingdom Viridiplantae; phylum Streptophyta; class Magnoliopsida; order Zingiberales; family Zingiberaceae; genus Boesenbergia; species Boesenbergia rotunda. The sequence goes on along the minus strand of JAGFNQ010003955.1, from coordinate 130,186 downwards.
GTTAATGATAAGTTACGAGAAATGGAAGAAAAAATGAAAAATACGGAAGCACAGAGACAGGCAGAAATGGAGCGGATGAGGCAAATGCATGAACAACATATTCAAAATTTTATCAATGTCATCCGAAGTATGATATCTGGAATTGCTGGGGATCTCGTGAGCCTGAATTATTACCTACGCAGGTAGTCACATATTGAATACTAATGTTCAAAAATACTTATATGGAAGTATGATATATTAAATTAAATTTATTTTTCAGATGACAACTATCTTGGCAGATATTATGCGGCAACATAGAAGTTCTCCATCAATTGCACATGAAAGTGGTCATAGATCTCCTCCAGTATCAGAGCCAGATAAAGATTAGATAGAATTTTGAAAAAAAAGTATTTGTCTGATGTTAGTTCTTTTAGTAACCATTGAATTTGGAACTTATGACTGTTATTTTATATTAGCATTTGGCATACTCTTATTATTATTTTGGAGGATAATTGTTTAATAATGTTATATATTGATTTGGTGGATTGAAATATTAAATATTATGGTTTGAACAACTCCTAAATTTAAAGCTTTAATAACATTTTGATGTGCTCCTATTCCCATATTTGAGAGCGGTTTAAAATCGATCCTTAATTTCTAGTATTAATAGCATTTTGAAATCGCTCTTATATCCATGATGTATAGAAGCGGTTTAAAACCATTCTAACACCTAAAGGGTTTTGCAGCGGCTTGAACCACTCCTAAATTTATAACTACAGAAGCGGTCTAAAACCGTTGTTATATGTATAATGTGTAAGACCGGTTTCAAACCGTACCTACAAAGTAAAAATAGGAGCGGTTTTATAAGTTTTACCAACGGTTAAGAAAATCGCTACTATAAGATATAGGGACGGCAATAAGAGGAGCGGTTTTCAAACCGTTGGTAAAAGTATAGGAGTGGTTGATAACCGCTCCTGAAAGTCAAAAAAACCACTCCTATATGGGTGTTTTTTTTTGTAGTGAACTTAATCCCAAATACGCATGGGCTAATTAGTTAATTAAATGGAATTAAATAAAATAAGATGATTAAGTTAACTCTAATATCGTTTAGGCTTTTGTTAGCTAATTAATTCTTTCATAAATAGCTAAATAGATGTGTCCTTTGATACAGGAAGTTGACTTGAGCATGGACTTCTGGACAAAGAGTTCTTGTCATTTACGGACTAGATTTTCGAGACGGACATCTTCTAACTTATCTATGTAGATATTTCAGATTTCTATGCATAGTTTTTTTATGGATAGTAGTAGGACGTACCTTTATCTGTTTTTGTTTATCCTGCTTGATACTTACTGCATGATTCTTTGACATGCTCAAATTTATTTTCCATACAGTCTCTATATATGCTTGATACTCCGATTTTAGAGAGTACACACATTTACTGATATCTAACATTATTGCATGTCTAGTAGGTTATTTGTATATCATGATTTATGTTTCGGACCCGTGCATGTCATTTTGGAGTTTTCTTGATGGGTATTAGCGTCATGCACCATCTTTGCATTATCACATAACTGGCGATCCTTGACTCCCATGTGGTTGAGACGGGTCGTCAATCATATCAGGATCTGCACACACTACCACTCATGGGTTAATGATACTATCAGGAGGGTGTGTGTACGTAGTTGCCCTGTCAAGGCTCCGCTCGACCGCTTATGGGTAGTAGTTCCCACAACGTGATAGCAGACAGGAATCTCTCCTCTTTCCCGTGATACCTTGGGGTAGGAGAGTGTCCTCCGCCAGCATCCTATCCACTTGATCACTCAAGAGCAGTGATGACAGAGTGCGTACATTTGTAATAGCCTTACCCACCGATATCACTCATGACCGGTGACGGTGGCTAACTGGAGTCAGGGGTGACCATGTCATTGCATCATGTGCACGATTGCATTTGATTGTGTTTGTTGTACTTGTTTGAGCTATAATTACTACATTTGGATGACATGCACATACAGGAGGCATTTTATTTGTTTATGGTCCGGTGACCATTCAGGTTCCGGGATTTATGACCTTAACACCCCGCAGGTGAGTTTGATATGATTATATACTTGCATGTAGTGTACCGATCATATATTCTGATTTTCCCTTTGAGACTGTATCACTAGTAGAATTTCCGGCATTTACTTCGGCGATAATTACTTCGGCGATAATTAATGACGAAGTAATATACATTAATAAACTTCGATAATAAAATTGACGTAGTAAATATAATTTTAGACTTCATAGAATTAAAAGAATAGATTTTTTTTAAAATTTTTAATAACTATTACTTCGCAATTTATATTTAATGAAGTAATAAGGTTTACAATAAAATTTATAATTTTAATTGGCGAAGTAATAAAATTGAACCGGTAAAATAAAATAAAATCTGAACCGGTTTTTCTCCCGCTCCGCAGCTAATATCCCTAATTTTCTCCCGCTATGCACAGTTAATCCCCTATTTCGCTTGGCGCTAAAATTCTCCCGCTCCGCAGCTTAATATTCTTTCCCTACTTTTCTACCGCACTTGACCTAAATTATATCAGCCGGCCGATCGCTTCGCAACTTTTCTTCTCCCGCTAGCTTCGACCTAAGTTTCTCCCGCGTGCGTCACCCCATCTCTTCTCGATCGGCGACCTAAGTTTCTCTTCTCTGCTCTTCTCTGCTCTGCTCTGCTTCGGCGGCTAGGTTGCTTCCCGACGATTTGTTCCCACCCAAACCCTACTGGATTTTAGCTTAGTTGATCCTTTGCTCTTTGGTTTTTGTTGCTGTTCTCGAGATATTCCAGGTTTGTTTGTGAATCTTCGTCGCCATTTAATCCATTTGTCCCACTTTTTTTAGCAATACTCGTCGCAGTTGGAGTGCACAATAAATGCAGTGGAAGGACGGGCCTTTGTGTTTCGTTTTGGTTTGCAAAATTAGGGTTCTTGAGTTAAGTGGTCGTTGGAAGTAGAGGAGCGGAGAAATGGCCGGAGGTGGTGCGGCGCCGGCGCCGAAGCCGGACGAGTTGCAGCCCCACCAGGTGAGGGAGCAGCTCTGCAATGTGTCGTACTGCATCACCAGCCCTCCTCCCTGGCGTGAGCGCTTCCTCAACTTCCTAGCTCCCTAAGAGATCTGATGGCTTTTGATCACCTTTTGAACTCTTCTGCTTCTTTTAGTCTTCCAGCTGTTATTTCAGTGGATTTGATCTAGTTTTCTTTGGGTTGCAGCCGAGGCCGTACTTCTTGGTTTCCAACATTTTCTTGTCATGCTAGGAACTACTGTTATTATCCCCACTGCACTTGTTCCTCAAATGGGTGGAGGAAATGTAAGAATAGATCAGTTTGTGGGGGGAATTTTATTATATTTTCCCCCATTCGTACACATTAGATTGATCATGTTCATTGCTGTGTTTGATTTCTTAGCTTGTAATGACTTGACAAAAATTTCATCATAAACAAAACAGGACGACAAAGCTAGGGTAGTCCAAACAATATTGTTTGTGTCTGGCCTCAACACTCTTTCTCAAACTTTCTTTGGGACACGCCTGCCCGCTGTGATCGGAGGTTCATATACTTTTGTTGTGCCGACCATCTCTATCATCTTGGCCGGTCGTTATAGTGACATTGTGGATCCTCACGAGGTTGGTAGAAGATTTAACTATGGTTCATACCCCCATTCTTTGAACATGCTAACGCGATTTCTTTTCTACTTAGAAATTTTTACATATAATGCGTGGAACACAAGGTGCTCTAATTGTTGCTTCAACACTTCAGATTATCGTTGGTTTCAGTGGTCTTTGGCGAAACATCACTCGGTCAGTAAGATTTCATCCTGTCTATGCTAGTTGTGTCTGCCATTTTTTTTGTTGTTGATCTTCTTAAATTTATTGTGCCTCATGTCAGATTCTTAAGTCTGTTGGCAGCTGTACCCCTTGTTGCACTTTCTGGTTTTGGGCTTTATGAGTTTGGCTTCCCAGGGGTAACAATTTACCATTTTATGGAAATTTAAGTTTTAAAGTTCTAAAGTCCTATCTTGGTTCTGGTTATTTGTCATTCCAGGAGCTATTTTATATTTATGTTCCTAACTTGGTACATTTTGGATGATAGGTTGCCAAATGCATTGAAATTGGGCTTCCACAGATAATTCTTTTAGTCTTATTCTCACAGGTATAGATACATGAAGAAAAAAATAAATTTCAACTGCTTTGGCATTGTTGTATTTGCACTCTTCATTTAGGTTTAGCAAACCATTTCTTAGCATCCATGTTCAACAACTTTATGTGCTTTATGACAGTATCTTCCTCGCATTCTTCACTCGGACAAGCCTATTTTTGACAGATTTTCTGTCATATTTTCGATCACAATTGTATGGTTTTATGCATACTTGCTTACTGTTGGAGGGGCATATAGGCATTCACCACCAAAGACACAATTACATTGTCGCATAGACCGTTCAGGACTCGTTGGTGGCGCTCCTTGGTAGGGCACATATATATATTTAACATTCTTATTCTGCGATGTTTGTAAAATGTAGTGGGGTCAAGATGTATAATGCCTCAAAGGGTATCTCTAAAAGACCAGGTTTTAAACAATTAACGGTATGTATTGTGCTTATGTATGAAGATATGAATGGGTGATTCTTATAACTTGATTGTGACCATTACATTACCTTTTATATTTCATTATAGGGTAATCTAAAACAAAGTGGTTCAATTGAATGTGGATATTGTGTGATGAGGTACATGAAAGAGATAGTAGAATGTGAAAATCCACAGTTGGAGAGGATGGTAATATTTTTTTGTATTATATGCTTTGGTTTATAATTGAGATGAACTATTACAATTGGATGAATCTAATATATTTTGTATTTTTGCTTAAAAGTTTGCAGGAATAATCAAGGATCAATATTACCAATAATTCGAATATGATGATGTTAGAAGTGAATGGAGTGAATTTGTCTACTCATATGTAGGTGTCTAAATTGGTGGTGTACTTAGGATATATATTTTGATCTTTCATTATGGATTTTGGATATACTTGTGGATATATATTTTGGTTATATATACTTGTGGATTTGTGGATATATACTTGTGCATTGATGGATTCGTTGATATGTATTTATCATTTTGAATGGATAATTGTTTAATTTTAATGAAATAAAAATAATTTTTTACTTCACTCTTTTATTAAATTAGTGTGGTGGTAATTGATATTTACTTCATTAAACTAAAATTATATTGTAATAAAATATGATTATTTACTTCGATAATAAAATTTAATGGTGAAATACTTCATCTATTTGAATTGTGATGAAGTTAAAAAATATATTTACTTCATCACAATTTAATAATTGTGAAGTCGTTACAAATCTATTGCCTCTGTATCATACAAAATAACGAAGTCTTTGAAATCGATTACTGTGTCAATAAACGTATATGATGAAGTAATATAATACTATATACTTCGATAAATATAAATACTGGCGAAGTTATAAAATATATTTGCTTCGATAATTAATATAAACTGTGAAGTTATATATCATCTATTACTTCGTCGCATTACAAAACTACTAAAGCAATAAATATTTTTTTACTTCGACAATTAATTTAAACTGTAAAGTTATATATCATCGATTACTTCGGCACTTTACAAAACCAACAAAGTAAAAGACAAGTTTTTACTTCAGAATCGGTCTAAATCTGAACCGGATTGCCTCTTTGAACTGGTAAAAGACTTCGCTAATTTCATGGATATGACTTCGGTTATATGGCGAAGTAAAATAACTCCTTTTTTACTTCACGTGCGTCTACTTCGATAATTATCTATCTATGACTTCAGTGAATATACGAAGTAAATGCCGGAAATTCTACTAGTGCTACTTACTTCCGTGCTGCTATTGTATGACCTTGTTATCGCCATACATATCTATCTGTTTATATATCCATGGAGTTCCCTTGGACACATAATCGTTTGCTTTTTTTCTTTTTCAGGATGACGCCACCAGGAGAGCCCAGTAGTCAGTCCCGCTGATCTCATAGTATTTTCGTTCTGTCGTATTTTCTATGGTTATGGTTGAGATGTACTTTTATGTTCTATGGTTATGGTTATGGTTATGATTTTATGTATTTGCATATCGGTATGCTCGGAGGGAATTTTGGAGTTGTTGATTTGGATTCGCATTGACCGTGTTTATATATTTTTATTAGTAGTGATGGATGTTTGTTTTCCTTTAAATTTCTCTTTATTTACTATATTATTGGTGTAGATGTGTGTGGAGGCCATAGAGGCTATATTATGTATGTACAATGGATTCAGATTGTCCATCGTACATGAGAGGTATTGTCCGATTTATGTCAGACCGATAGCTCCCTCGGGGTGTGGCAACTGAACTTCAGTCTGGTGTCTGGTCCTTTAGACTCATCAAGTTTTTTAGCCTGCACATTTAGTCAACACATTAAATCACAATAAGACTGAACTTTAAAATTTTGACAACATTAAAATATAGGTTCAATTATGATATTCCTTGCAATAACAATCTCTATAATGATTGAGAGAGTGAAACTCATAGTGAATGACATGGCACCTTGCATGCACGATCTCCGATGGGTTCACCGTACCTCCCAGGGTATATTTTAATTCGGGGCGGCAGCCTTCGGTGTCCAAGCGATAATCGGACGTGTACATGTAAAGTGTCACGTCATGCCACGTCATGTCACATCATTTCTTATGATTTTCACTCTCTCTATCATTGTTCTTTTTCATATTTGATAATGCGATTCAAAATTAAGTTAAATAATTTCTTAAAATATCTCCCCCTCAAATCAAAACTCTCCCCTATTTTTAAGAACACAAAAACGTTTTAAATTTTAACTTTTAACTCTTATTTCTCCTCCATTGACACATAACAAAAAATGAAAATGTTGTTCATAATTTTCAAAACAAATTGGAAATAAATGAGGTATGTTTCAAAGTTGATAATGTATTTTTCAAGGGTAACAGTGCAAAATATTTTAGAAAAATGTATTTTCAAAAATATTTTCAAGATCATAATATATTTTCAAAAAAATATTTTTCAAACTTTTATCAAGATGCATGTATTATTTTAGAATATTTTTTAAGATTATTATTTTTTAAAAGTAGTTTTTCCGAAGAGTTTTCAAGATGGTGTTAAAAAATATGCTAAGTAAAAATATATTTTTAGAAAGAAATATTTTGAGGGGAAAAATGAATTTCTGCAAAACATATTTTGAAAATAATGTATTCAAAATATTTTTCAAAAGATTTTCTAAACGAAGATTTTCAATAGAGTTTTCAAAATAATTATTTCTCAAAAATATATATTTTCAAAATATTATTTATCTTAAAAAATATTTTAAAGATGTTTGAAAATAATTTTTGAAGATATTATTTTTTAAATATGGCTTTTAAAATATTTTCTAAAGAGTTTCGAAAAAAGCAATAGTGTTGAAATAATCTTTCAAAAAAAATATTAAAGATAAAGTGTTTCAAAACTCTTTTTAAGATAAAGTTTTCAATTATATTTTGTAAAATATTTTATTTTTACTTTTTTCAAAAAATGTGTCATTTAATAGAATCTCTCCTTTAACCTAACAGTTCGTTCGTAAACCCTTCAAAACATTTATTTTGAATTATTTAAGTTAGAATTTTTAAAATTTGTTAATACCAAGTTAAAATCGAGTTACTACCTCATCTTTGTAGTAACAAGTGAAATCCACCACCCCATCGGCCCCACGCACTCGGCCCCATGACCGTTTGCAAGGAGGTAAATTAGGAAACTGTAGTTGGCCATTATGAGCAGGGCATTTTTATCTACTTTGCCAAGATTCGACCTTTATACATTATAATAATATCTGTCTCATAGTAGTCAGCGAAACTGTGCCTACTTTCTATTCTTATAATAAAGAAACTACTATATGAAATAGAGATATAAGCCAAAGACAGAATTAAGCATACTACAACTCAAATGAAACGAGAGAAGAGTAAGAAAGCTTAGACATAGGCGTTGATGTGCTCTTAAAAACATATCAAAGCCTTATCAGGGGATGAAATCCTAGTGGCTCCTTAGAAGACGGCTCTCCTTGTCACAAAATATCCCTTCCATTCTCAAATAGATGCTCCTTAGGTCCTTTACAACCTCCAAAGTTTTCCAAAGATAGTACAACTTTTCTAGAAAATAGGAGCCCCGCCACCATATCATGACTGTATGTGTGACCTGTTGAAAATTTGATGTCGACCGTGTTTAACTCTGGAGTTCTCCTCGGCGGGCAACAACAAAAGACACAACCATGTTAGGAGACCCAACTTGCTCATGTTTGGTGGTAGAAGTCTCAATTATCGTTTCGTAGCTCATCTTGTTCTAATGGGGATGCACGTTTGTGTCAGGAGACATGATTAGATCATGGTGGTAAGGCGATTCGTTCGCCTCCAGTACTCCCGCCAATCCATCTCAGGGTCAACACGGAAAAGATAAATTAAAAAGACTACTATCTCGGATATTGTACTAGCGTGTGGAGAGGACAGATATATTATCTTTACTAGATTTTGACCCCAAATCTCAATATGATAATCAATCCATCTCATGAGGACGACATGGTCAAATCATGCAATCTCCAATTAAGCTCCAAATTCACCTCATGTCAATGAAAACGTACAAAGAATAATTTTTCAAATTTAAAAAATAAAAACAATACAAAAATTATGAAATTATGTCAAATACGTTTCTATAATGAAACAAATAAATACTTAATATCGGAAATATATGTATGAAAAACACACACATCAGTATTTAAGAAAAAATGTGTATGATTTATTAAATTGATTGCATTCAATAAACCAGAACTGATACGGTACATGAAGAGTCAAAGCGCGCCGGACTTAATTAGTTTAGTCAATAAAACCGGAACTGATACGCTACGTAAACAGTCACAGCCATACTTAATTAGCTTAATCAATAAACCCGAATTACACCAAAGCTTTAGAAAAAAATTAATGTAATATCCAATGTACGAGCATAATTCAAATAACATATTTAATAATAATATATATATGTTAATTTTTATTATTAAATAAAAAATTAAAATAAAAAATAACATACAAAGATTGCATTTTTTATGTAAGATATAAAGATCACATGTTCTATATAACATGCAAAGATTACATATTCTATTTGATTTAGACGGGAATCGTAAATTTTCTATAAATGCCACGTCTATATACATATTATAATAAAAATTATATTTTATAGATATTAATAAATAATTAAATTGGCCTTCAAAGCTTTTGCCATAGACTCACAAGTTAGACCTGAATCCATTTTGACCTCATTTTGAAGCTCAGTGAAAGTGAACACAAAAGGTTCCCTAATTACCTCAAATACGCAAGTCCAAAAGTGAGATAGAATTTAACAAATAATAATAATCTTTATCCCAGATTATATATATATATATATATATATATATATATATATATATATATATATATATATATATATATATATATATATATATAACTCTAAAAAAACATTAAAAATAAAAACAAATCACTGTCATCCCATCCAATTTTATTCCACATCAGCAAACCTAACCATCAGAATTTTGACGTGTAGCAATCCTTCACTCTACGCGTCTATATATATATCATTTCTATATTTTAACTTGGACGTGTTCTTTGCGTTGGTCGGTCTCTTTCTCAATCTTAAACAATTTAGTGCCTTTTTGTTTTGATTTTACTCTCCGAATCCATATAATCTACGGTGAACAGGTCCTCTCCCTCCTCCTCCACCCACTGCACTACGCCCAGCAAACCTTCGCTTTATTTTCTCGCCTTGATTTGCTGTTCTCGATCGATCGATATATCGGCAATGGCTTCCTCCATCAGTGGCGGCAACGGCGCCGACTTTACCACCATCGACCTCATCCGCCACCACCTCCTCGCCGACCTCCCGCCTACGCCTCCATCCTTCGCCCTTCCACCGCCGCTTTCTGCCGCTCCCCCGACCTTCTATAGCACCGATTTCCTCCGCGGCTTCCCCGAGCCTTCTGTCCCCATGATCAGCTTCGCCTCCTGCCGCCCTCGCCTCCCCTACGCCAGCGTCGATCTCCCTCCTGCCACACTCACGTTAGACTGGCAGGAGCGGCAGCCGCCCCCGCGGGATGAAGGACGGCGGTACCGGGGCGTCCGGCAGCGGCCGTGGGGGAAGTTCGCGGCGGAGATCCGCGACCCCAACCGCCGGGGTGCGCGGCTCTGGCTCGGCACCTACGACACCGCGGTCGACGCCGCCCGGGCCTACGACCGCGCCGCTTTCAAGATACGCGGCCGCAAGGCTATCCTCAACTTCCCCAACGAGATAGGGTGCTCTGGCGGTGGCCACGCAGCAACCCCGCCAGTCGCGGCGGCGGCGGCGACGACGGAGAAGAGAAAGAGGGAGGCGGCGCCGGTGTCCGAGGAAGCGAAGAATAAGAGGGTAATGATCAAGAAGCAGCCGCCGCCTGTCGTGGTCGAAGTCATTGATCCACCGGCTCTGTCGTCGACGACGATGTGGGATTGGGATTTCGGCTTCGAATTGGGAGAGGAGGAGGACGTGAAGGCGATACTCGACGCGCCGCCTCTGTCGCCGTTATCTCCTCATCCGTCCTTAGGCTTTTCGCAGTTGCTCGTGAACTGAGAGCTAAGCTGCAATGTACGTTGAGCTGGAAATCAAATAGCTACAGAAATAATGTAACGAGTAAATTAAACCTTGTACAATATAAATGTTTCCTTATAAGCCGCGCGAAAACTTCGGCCCCACGAAATGATTTGATGCAATTGTCGTGGCAGAGTGGGTCCCTGGTTGGTGGGGTCCAATACGAATCCTCTTGGACTCTTGTGAGGGACGGCCTTTGGTTGGACTCTTTCTCCAGCAAACCCGACCGGCCACTTCGTGGTCAGCTCCACTGCCCCGGCGTCGCTTCCGCACGCGAACTGAGACTCTGATCGAACTACAAAACTGGGGAAGCCTTGCCGTCCTGATCGCCCAATATGGTCCCACGAATTCAGCTGTCTCTCCAGCAACAGGAGACTCGGCAGTTCGTTGGACGCCGGCAGCAGCGTGGACCCTACGCGTTTGGTCGTGATATCTACCAGCCCAAAAGCTGTGTTTTTTTTGTCGTGTTGCTCTCTCCTCTTTGAGGGGTACGCGGCTCAATCGGCAGGTGCTGACTTGAGCGTCAGCAATCGCCGGTCGAATTAGTACTTGCAAGCATAATTATGCACTTCTTCTTCTTTGTTTTTTTTTGGAGTTCAATTTTTTAATTTTTTAAAAAAATTATATTTCTAAAGGTAAAAGAGTAATTTGCTTTACGTTTACCCTGCGGTTGGCACTTGGCCGTTTCCGAAAAAAATGAGGAATGATTGGGAACATGAAAAATTCAACGTGAATCCAACATGAAACCCAATTACACCGATCCTCGACGGGTTCACCCGTCCCCCCAGGTTATAGTTTTGTTCGGGGCGGCGGCCGGAGGCCGCCGCCACTGTCCGAGCGACAATCGGACGTGTATATAAAAAGTGCCACGTCATTCACGTTGAGTTTCACGCTAAAATTTCACGTTCTCTATCATTGCTCGAAAAAAATTCCTCTAATTACATCGAATACTATAAGACTAAAGGTGAAGTTTAGTTTTTAATTGGGATTAAGATTCTCAATCGTGGATAGTTTAGTCTTATTCCTACAATTACATAAATTATAGAGTCAACTTAAACTTCAAATAATTATAGAAGTTCTTTTTAATCTTTTATATATATATATATATATATATATATATATATATATATATATATATATATATATATTCTGATGCAGACCACGCAGTGCGGATGACAGCGCCAGACCGATCAGGCAACTACCTGATCGGTCACGCAGGTGCTGCGCCGATGGTGGCCGATCGTCGATCGGACACCATCGACGGCCTTCGGCCGCCTCCCCCGAACAAAACTATAACCCTAGGGGGTGCGGTGAACCTTAGGGGTAGCAGGTTCAACTCGTCGACATTGGCTAACGACTGATTGGTCAGGTTGACCGATCAGGCAGGTTTCTAATCGGCCAGGGCGCAAAATTGAATTTTTTCTCAAATAAGTCACTTTTTTTTAAAAATAATTTTATAAAATTAATTTATTCTCTCCGCCTCCCACCTCTCGCGTCCATTTTCGAAGAAACGACCAATCCTTCGTTTTTGCGCCCATCGGCGGCAGCCGAAGCGCGCTCCTATCCTTGCTCGTCAATCCTTTTCTGACAATGCCGATCCTCTCCTGCAATGCCGATGGTTTTGACGGATGACGACGGCCCCGAACAAAATTATAACCAGTGAGGGATAGGTGAACCCGTCGTAATCGTCGGCATTGCAGGAGAGGATCGGCACCGTCAGAAGAGGATCGCCGAGCGAGGATAGGAGCGCTCTTCGACCGCCGTCGATGGGCGCGATAACGAAGGATTGGTCGTTTCTTCGAAAATGGATGAGAGAAAGGGGAGGCTGAGAGAATAAATTAATATGTAGCGCACATTAGCGTTTTGTCTAGAAAGCGTACAATTACAAAACTCTATATATATAAACACAAATGTTATGCTGCGCCCTGCACCCTACGGACCGCATGCGCGATAACGGCCGTGACCGATCAGGCTCACCGTGACCGATCAAGCAAGTGCTTGATCGGCCACCGGGGGCTTGGGAGGATCCCCGACGGATTCACCCGTCTCGACGGCTTCACCGTACCCTTTAGGGTTCACCGCACCCCTCCTGTGTTATAGTTTTGTTCGGGGACGACGGACGAAGACAGCCGTTGGTGTCGAGGAGTCATCGACCAGGGAAGTCCGTGATCGATCAGGGAAGTCCCTGATCGATCACGTAGGCTCGATCGACAAGGCGTCCACAGCGCACGATTCACACCGTAGCATTCTTCTATATATAAAAATGATTCTAATCCTCACGCGTCGCGAGACAGAGTTAACTTAGTACGACCGAACAAATTGGGCATGATCTAATAAATGCCTAACCGGACTCACCTTAGCCGTTCCCCTCGAAGCGGCACAGAAGGCGCTGCCAGCCTCGGTCGAGGTCAAAGAGATATGGCAAGCAACGCCCAAGCGGAGCGGGGACGTAGGCGGCGCTGGCCAACGGTGACGGAGTGCGCCGCACTAGGAAGTGAAACGCCCTGCACCCAAGGCCTTCCCACCCGCCGCTGTGGCCTCTGCGGCGCCGTCGCATACTGCTCCACGACCCACCAAGTCAGTCAAAACCCTCCCTTCTGCCCTAGTATCGTGTGCTATTATTACGGCCCTTCGTTTGTCAGGCCTACTCGGATAGTTTTCCCCCTACGCTCGCGTATATAAGATTCGTCGGCATTCTTTCTGATTCTTGTCGGTCTACGTACTTCCGTGCCCAATATTATCGCTTCTGAAGATTTTTGCCAGATGGTCTGGCTTATATTTTCATGAAAGCGTTATACTTCTGCAGTGTGACATCAAATCCCTTTCCATCTTGTTCGGATAATTCTTACTTGAAGATATGGATTATGCTCAATTGACACAAAATAGTACCCTGGTGTTACTCTGCTCAGTGGCAATCTCTAAGAATTGAATTGAAACCATGGCACAGAAAAATGTTGCTCCTTGAAAGAGATTTTGCGTATTCTCTTACACGATTTATTGAGTTTTTGCATTTCTTTCTCAATTCTCAACGATACATTCTTGTCAACATAGTGGCTTAGTTTCTTAATTTCTTATATATGCATTCTCTTTATATATCTTTGCTTTGATATTACTTTCTTTGTAAAATACTTCAGCAAGTTTTATAAGCCAAGTTGATGGAAGAAAACTGCAAGGAAAAATGGGGGCCTGGACGTGCCAAGCTTACTGTCATATATTTTGTTATGATTTGCGCAATGTTGGCGGGCTGTTGCATCTAGGTAAAGATTGTCAATTGTGTAACTTCCAAGTTCCAACAAAGAAAATAAGGTCAATGTGACATCGCTGGTAGATGCGTTGGATCGAAAGAGACTAGAGATTTTTTTTTTTTTTTTTTTGGGGGGGGGCGACTAGTGTTTAAAAAACATTTCTTTCCATCGACTATGCCTTTCCGCCTGATCTTAGGCCCTGACTCACCCTTCGTGGATGAACCTTGCGGAGGAACCCTTAGGTTTTGGGGACATTGGATTTCCACCAATGTTTGCGTTACTCAAGCCAACATTCTCACTTCCGCTTCGTCCACACCTGCTTGTGCAGGTGCTTTGCTCTAAGGCAGAACACTCCCCCATCGATGCATTTTTACATCCCACAGCTTTGGCAGATCACTTAGCCTTGTTCATCTTCGGTGCAAGAGCGCTCGATTAGTGAGCTATTGAGTGCTCGATCAGTAAGCTATTACTCACTCTTTCAAGGGTGGCTGCTTCTAGGCAAACCTCCTGGCTGTCTCTGCACCGTTACCTCCTTTATCACTAAGTAGTCATTTAGGAGCCTTTGCTGGTGATCTGGGTTGTTTCCCTCTCAATGATGAAGCTTATCCCCCGTCATCTCACTGGCCTACCTTGATCCCTCTTTTTTTTTTTAAATTATTTTTTTTATTATTATTTTGGGGGTTGGGGGGTGGGGTGGGTGAAGAGTTGATATATAGTATTCAGAGTTTGCCTCAATTTGGGACATGCCAAGCATACTGTCATATATTTTGTTATGATTTGCACAATATTGGTGGGTTGTTGCATCTGGGTAACGATCGTCAATTGTGCTACTCCCATGTTTCAACAAAGAAAATAAGGTTAATGTAACATCACTGGTAGACGTGTCGAATCGAAAGAGACCGGGGGGGGGGGGGGGTGGTGGTGGTGAAAACAAGAGGCATTTTTTACTTGGTTCGTAGTCTAGAGACTACTACTAAAAGACCCGTAATACTTGATCGCTTTGACTAGGCAATCAACTAAATTTCTCCTTCTAAGAATCTCTTGTAGGCGTAGAAAGCCTTGTACAGATGATATAGAGAACAACAACTTATTCTCTATAAATGTAAAATGCACAAAGTAAATTTCGGTGTAGGTTGTTGGTAGTTGAGCATAGACAAACAGCTTAATCGCAGAGCAGAACCACATAATTGAAGCTTTGAATTAGTGAGTTGATATTAGTTGATATTGAACCTCATACCCCAAGCCTACTTTTATAGGCATGATCCGATTGACTAAAAAGCGTTGTTGGCTGATTCCCACTCCCTTCCTTGTTTGCTCCGATCTGATTTGATCGATCTCGCAAAATCTGAGTTAGAACCCCCAGTGTTTCCTTTCCCATGAGATCCGATCATATCTTTTGCGCTTTCCAAATTTGTTCGGGCAATTGACCCTCCTGATTAGTCGATCGAACCTTCTAATTCCTTATTTGCTTAATCTTGGTCTTATTCGTCCTACTTGCTCGGATCAGTCCTCTGAACCACTATGTTTGGTCGACCAAACCCTTTCGTCAATCCTGGCTTTTGTTTTTCTGCAAAACAAAGTTAGCACAATAATAGTAATAATAATGATCCTGCAAAATAAAGTTAGGTAACAGATAATAGATTAAGTTTGACACAATCTGATCTCGTCTTAGAAATCTCCATTGATCAACACCTAAGGGTGTCTCCTTAAAGATGCCTCATCCTTACTGTTCTTCTTTTCAAAAGAACCACTCTACTTCAGGAGCTTACCTTGGCTTACCCGCCAAACATCCGATTTTCAAACCTATTTGAGTTTTCTCTGCTTAGTGTCGACCTGATCTACTAAGACTTTCCTGCAATACTAGATTAACACAATAATAATAATAGTAATGAAAAATAGTGTTAGCAATACCATACTTAGGTTTACCAAAATCTGTTGGACTAAAAACCTAACCTACTGGTCATACTTGCTTGGAGTTTACTTCTCCAATACTTCTCACTACCTAGGGTTCACTCCCCTAGAGTTTTCCTTTTGTTTGAAGTTCACTCCTCCAAGATATATCACTACATAGGGTTCATTCCCCCAGGGTTTTCCATTTGCTTGAAGTTTACTCCTTCAAGATTTTTCACTACTTAGGGTTCACTCTCCTAGGGTTTTCCCTTTAATTGGAGTTCACTTCTCCAAGACTTCTTACTATCTAAGGTTTACTCCCTAAGGATTTTCCTCTTGCCAAGCATTCGGTCATCCTTGACCTGCTCGGACTTTTCTAGTTATCCCACTGACTTCTCATTTGATTAGGTCAACCTTGACTGACTCCATTAAATATATTGTCGAACAAACATCAAAACCCCGAAGGTCGATTACACCAATAAGATATTCTTATGTGGAGAAGTTATTCTACAACATCAAAGAATCACACACATGTAGAATATTGCATTGGATATATAGAAACATAAATCTTTCTCAAGAACCATGGCTGAACATCAAACTCTAGTTACTGGTTTTACAAATTTGTTTCATATGGTGGGACAAATTCATTTATCTGGTTGCTCAGAAAGTGACTAATCCTTAATCAAGGATATTGAAGAAATATCACTTAAACCATGTTGATTAGTGTGTGCTACAACTCCCATAATGTATCTCAATCTAACTGGAAGTTTTGACATGTTAATTTGGTCTTGTAATTTAAAGAAAGGATCCTCTGTTGATAGCACATACAAGCTTCTCTCTAGTGGAGGAATTCAGATTGAATGGCACCACGATTATGGAAGAATAAAGCACCTGATGCTGACTTGGATCATATGGAAGCACAAGTTGGATACTAAGAATTATCAAAATCGAAGTTAGTTATAAAGGAATACCTACATAAATTAAACATTGTGCAAGATTTGTTTTGTGACCACTTTCTTGAATCTAGTGACAACTCTTTGAGCATGTATTTCCTAAATTTGTATGGCAAAAATAATTCCATTCTCCTCTTATTACCCAACCTACCTACTCTAAGCTTCTCTTTACTGACCAGAAGATGATTATTGAACTGGCTATAAGATTTCTCCATTTTATTTGGAGTGAATGAAAATATAAGATATTCTTCAAAGATTCCAATCTACTTCTGAAATGCACGTGTGGTTAAACAGAAATGGCTTCATTGTGGCAGATTAGTGCTCTATCATGCAAACTCAGATAGACTGCCTTTCATCGCTTATTTCTTCTGAGTTTTATACATTATAATTTGTGTTTGTTACTTGTATTCTCTATATGCCAATATCTGATATATCTGTTACTAAAATAACATGATGATTCCATCAACTGGAGGTGGGATCCATTAGGAGTTTATGTAGGCACATTCTTATGAAAATAATTCCTTACTAAAGTAAAACCATATACACCTCTAGCATTTTCAAAAAGATAGGACCAGTATAAGAGATAGAGAAGAGATTTGGCGGGTCAATGTTCTTTCATGCTAACTTGGAATAGTGAATTGTTGTTGGGTTGAAACTTGAAACACCTGTTTGAACATCTTGGATAATTCTGATTTCTTATATAGTAATTCAAAGTGTCAGAAAATATTTGCAAATGGATTGTTTGCATGAATTATAGGATGTGAGGAGTTCAGTAATATGAATATAGTGCTCAATCATGCATGCCAGAATATCTTTGATTTGAGTATTTGTAACCTAGCAAATTGTTACCCCCATTGAGATTGGTTAATGATGCCTCTCACAAGTTGTGTGATGCCTATAGTACCAGTGTAATCTGATGCCTATAGTACCAGTGTAATCATTTCTGAAAAAATGTATTCATAAATCTTATTCATCTTGTCATTGTCCTGTGTTCTATTTGTGCTTCAAAGTTGAATATCTTTATTCTTGATGTGCCACCGTTTCTTTTAAGTTTCTTAAGTCTATGTGGGTATAATAGAATACATGTCATCCTTGCACAATGCATTTTCAGATTTCACATTGGAGTGAGCACAGAAAAGAATGTGCAAGGCTTGAAGAGCAGATGAAGCGAATGGATGTACTGAGTGATTTCCCCTTCACCTTCTTTATGCAAGATGGTAATCAGCTTATTCATGTTTATCTTTTTTGATTTCAATATCTTGTTGTAAACAATTGGATTTATGTTTGAATAGTAGGAAAATTGATGGTCTCTGTTTTTCTTTTAGAAATTTCTCTCTCTCAGTTGCAAATTGCAAAACTTATAGTAGAAAGCATACAACATTATCCAAAATCTTCAACCCATTGCACACATGCTCACCCAAGCAACAAAGAAAATTCACTCCAAGATGGGAAAAGAAAAAGATTATATTACATCAGGTTAGGATTTCCAAGTCACCACTACCTTGCCTGCAATATCCCCTCCTTTGTCAAACCCTTGTAGATGATGCACTTATAAAGGAAAGAAAAGAACTTGATGGTTATGGCTATCTCCAATGTTTGAGAAATATATTTTTGGCCATGTTTAATACAAAGAAAGCAAATAGCAAGTAAAAAAGAGGGGAGGAAAGAAAACTAAAAAAATGTAGGGAAGAGGGAGGGAAAATCAAATTTCAAAATTTTATATGTAAAAAACATTAATTAAAAATTTGATTTTTTTTATGGTTTGATTTGAGCTCCATTATACATGAAAGTGAAAGTGACTTTTCCAACTGTATCGGGTGGAAATAATATAGAGTAAAACATGAAAAAATTTCTAGTCTTTTTCTTCCCTCTTTTATTTTTTTTGCCAAAAGAAACAAAGGGAAAGTGCCACTGGAGAAATCTTTCTGTCACCTTATTTGCTTAGGGAATTGATTGTAGGAACAAGTGGGAGTTTCATCAGACGAAAGAGCAAGGGTGAGAGAGAGAATGATTAAGGTGTTATATTATATTTGAAAAAAAAATGCAATTCATGTGTAATTTTATATTTACCAAGTCCTCAATGACATTAGATTATATTGGATACTAAGACTCACATAGTTCATGGGAAAGTTTGTATGTATATTATACTCAACTTTCAACCGTTAAGAATATTTACTAATATAATAGAATGTATCATGTGGTAGTACTGCATTTGGTTTAAGGCTTTTATGCATCATTTTGTTTTAATTTTTCTAGATATTAATCTTTTTTAAGCATGTTAATTAATACTTAGATTAAGGCATCAATTGTACAATGTTATAGATTTTCCTGAAATTTATTCAACAATATTTTATCCATCTTATTATCTGTTTTGTTTTGTTTTTGTAAGAATTCATTATTGAAAATCTTTTTTTGGTGTATGTAAAAGCAAGAGAGTAGATGCTCCATGCTGAGCTCAAAGGGCCTTCACCAGATAGGGCTATGGAAACCTGAATGCAGCTGTGGGTCTACCATTTCAATGGATCGGTTGTGGCCTTTTTACAGTTTTTTTCTTCAAAAGTGCCTTCTCTGTACCTTGACCATCATATATATATATGTATATATATATATATACTGCTACTTGTTCTGTTATTTGACAAACATATCATTCTGACTAGAGAACATCTCCTTTTAATCTATCAGTCATTATGTTGATAGTTTGTGCAATTTTATTATGCATATGATGAAGTATCTCCATTTGTTTCTTAGTCATGGAATCTGTTGTGATGCAGGTTATACGATAACTGGGCTTTGCCAAGTTCTCTATGCCCATGTCTCGGTATCTATCATGCCATATTTCAATAACGCTTTTTTGAATTTTTTGATAAGCAATTTCACATAACTACTGCCAGAGCCTAGAAGTCAATTATCATCTTGCTTGAGCTGCTGGGATGACTATTACCAGTGGAGGCATCTGCCACTTCATTCACCAGTTGCATTATTACTTCATTGGGTACTCTAAAACATTTGATTTTTGAAAATTGTGTTACTTCCATTCTCCTTGTCTTGTGTACTCGAGCATCTAGAAAAACTTAGTTTCTTTTTGATGCCTTCTACACTTCATATGCCACTGATCTATTACTTTGAGCTCAACTACTCCCATACATATGAAGTTCTCGCCTTTATACAGATTTTGCACCTTGTCATAATGTTCTTGATCCTTTTGATTTGTAAACACATCACATAGAATGCATTGGTTACATTTTCTTGTTAATAATACCCAGCAAACTAATATAAAACATTGAAGTAGCTATTCTTAGAAAGCTCCAGACATTAGTTTACCTGGGGCCTACTTTGTCTCCGAATATGAGAGTGAATGTGAAGAGGAGAGTGGCCTCTTTTCTTGTTGATTCTCTAAAAGAGCGTCAGTGTTCACGATCTCTGCCTACACATTTTCTATTACTTTGTTTCCTTGACCTCTCTTCTCTACTTACCATCAATAACTAGTTAAGATGTGAATTTTGAGAAACCTTTTTGTTCTGAGTTTACTGTTTCTTGCAAAGGGTTGAGCTATGCTATTTATCGCAGGTGGAGGCATGAATAGAAAAAAGGTCTTGCTCTCAGTTTGCTAGTTCCTTACCTCCAGGACCCTCATTGTTTCCTTTTACCTCAATCTATCATGTGATATATATGTGCTTATTTAGATGAAAGTCCACTTGAGAGAGTGTATTCTCATTTCACTTCATCCCTTTTTCTTTATCATCTCTAGTTGTTGATATGCTGGTTTGTGGTCAAAAGACATTATTAACTATGTGTTGATCTGGGATCTAACAGGAGTGATTTCATGCTCCGTCAATACCTTAAGTTTTGTTTCACCTACCTGTGTGCTAGTATTATGATTTTGCTTCATCATGTTCATGTAACAAGGTGGACAGACAGTATCTAAGCTCCCACTTATGGGGGAGTGGTATTGAATCCCATATTGGTACTTCTATGTTTAGTTTAGGATTTTATCATGAGTTTATATGCCCATGCCATATCTGTAATCAGGTAATACAATATTTTCTTTTCCCCAAACTTAACCACATGATTGTTAGCAGTTAATTTGAACTGTGTATTCCTTCGTGTGAGTGTGAATGTGACTTCAATAGAAGCTTTATTTCATAGGCTATTATATCTTGGAACCACTCCGACAAAACCAAATAAATGTGGAAGTTCTTAAAAGTGGTCTTTGATGATCACCCGTCAATAAAATGCCCCCACAAAGCAATATTCTTGTTCTATTTCTGTTTGTTATCCTTTCCATTATCACTGTTAGTATGCTATAGCTTTACTTGTTTTTGCATAGTCTTGGTTTGGAGAAAAATCACAGTTATTTGCAAGGTGTTGTACTTATTTCATTTTGCACTGCAGCCACTGACTGTGTACCACTGCTTTCAAGTCTTGTCTGCCCATAGCTCAATTTCAAAAGTGAAAGCTGAATTAAACATACACTATTTAGGTAAATAATTTCTTTTTCTACATGCTGATATTTATGTGCTTACGTTATATAATTGATTTTAGTTTGTCAAGTCCGTGTCATATACAATTGACAAACCTGCTTATGTACAATCTGACTGATGTACTGTTTGTTGGTTGTTGATGTAAACAATGACAAACACAATCACTTGAGTTTAGCAAATTTAGGCCAAAAGTGAGAGGAATTAGATTGTACAAAACTATGTATAGAGTGATCTTCAAGTTGGTTGCTCTGTTGGAACTTGCTGCACTCCTTTAATTTGCATTTTTCATTTTTAATCTATATCATACTATTTGCTTGGTCATGATGGGTAATAAATGATATTTGTATTATCTGTGCTAGTACTCGGAATTCACTTTTAAGTTGTTATATGAAGGACCTGAAAAAGAACTTTTGCAACTCGGAGTGTTCAGAGAGTTGTTGGCACTTTTTCCTGGAGTTCAAATATATCTGAATCTTGTTGGTCCGGCAGTTCCACAATTCAGGTAGGTTTTCTTCTACATTCTTTATTTTGTGATTAGAATTTAGCAGTCATCGTGTTTGCAGCATGCTTTAATGTTATGTACTTATGTCTGCCATGCAACAATTTACTTTTTTTTTGTTCATTTTGCTGAAATTATTATATAATAAATGCAAATTGTCTTTTCTAGCTCATGATACCATTTCAATTTGTTGGGCTATTTGAATGTTGCAGTCATCATGTTTGCAGCATGCTTTAATTTTCTGCCTGCGACAACAATTAATTATTTTTTATTTGGTCATTGTGCTGAAATGGTTATATAATCATTACAAATTGTCTTTTGTAGAGCATGGTACTATTTCAGTTCGTTGGGCTTCTAAAAATCTGAGTTTGTTTCTTTTTCCTTGAATAACAATTTTAGTAGAACGAGGAAGCATATAGAAGGTTGAACCTTGTTGTTTTCTGTTATACCGTTCCCTTGGTAAATCAGACATTGATATCTCATTCATCTTTCTTATTGTGTAAATTCCCTGTATTTTTTGTGTTGTCAAATTGATCCAGACATTGACTATTGGACACTTATGTTCATAGTTTTCCTTTTTGACGGTCTTGTCCAATTATTAATTCACAGGGATGGGGAGATAGTTAGCCTTTGCAAGTACCTTCCATGTGCAGAAGAGAGTTGTATCTGTAAATCATTATACTCAGACTCTGTGGCAGAGGGATCAAATCACAGAAATGCTACAGTAAGAATAAGGCTTTACAAAGGCTTCTACCATGACAGATATAAGACCATAATAAAGGTTAGTTTTAATTGAGGCTTAGAACCCTAAAGTATTTAAGTAGATATTACATGCTGCTGAATAATCAGGATAATGTGGATTCGGAATGATTGTTAACCAATGATGTTTGTTCTTAACAATTTCTTTGAATTGAATGTATAGTTACTGTTCAGTGCAGGCACTTCTAGAACATTATTTTTATTTGAGGTAAGAACCTTGTCCCATGCTTGATTTCGCCCACCTCTTCTTTGGCTCCGCTGAATACAAATGCCCTGAACTGGCAGTATAAGTGTTAGCAAATGAAAGAAAGTCAAGGGAGAAAAAGAAAGTTCATCTGTATCAAGAAAGGAGAAAAGCCATGGTTCACTCATGGGAAAATATGCACAGCATGAGTGTGCTTACGCTGTTGAGCCAGGAAGGAAATGCGATTGAGATTTGTGATTGGTGTAGATAACGTTTCAATATAAAAAGCAATGTGATGCCTGTGAAATTTAGGAAACAATTCAGAAATGTTATTTTAACTTTTAAAAGTTTAATAATTCTGTGTTTTTAATTTCTAAGAGTTGTTAAAAATTTTGTTATAGTTTTAAGAGATAACTTAGGCCTTTTAATCTTTAGGTATAATTTTAGATATAAAATAGTTATTTTATAAATGATTTGATCTTATTTTGAGTATAAAATTCAATCATCTTTAGATTAATAATATTTTTCCTCCTCGCGAAAGAATTTTAGGTTTAGGCACCCACTGCCACAGGCACACCTTGAGGAGGAAATATGTGGTTTTGTTGCATTCTCTTTACATTTATCAACTTCTTCATTTGGTATTTACTGTTCACAGGACTCGTATCCTCACCTTATTATTGCTCCAAATGCTGGTGTTGCCGCTTATTCTAGTTGGTTGCCTACTGTTGTAAGTTATTTTTATGCTAGGACTATTTCCTTTTGGCTATGATCATCTGCAATACTGTTTTACTGTGTGGAATTTTATGTTTTTGATGCATCATGCTCCATGTCGTTAGAGAAGACGTAGGTAACTTAAATACTCTGGTGGCCATTGGAAACTTCAGCGAACCTTGTGGAATCAAACTTCCCACAAGGTGTAACCTCAGGACAGAAGTAACCATCCTGAGAATATTGGACGAATGGGTTGATCCATCATATCAATGCAGTTAGTATTAGAGTTAGAGATATAATGTTGCTAATGTGATTCAATCTTCTATTATAATCTAACTTCATTATTTACTCGCTTATGGACTTGAAAATTGAAACCACCATGAATCCTTGAGAAGTAAAAAATATTCGTAGTGGTCTTTTTACCCTCTAGTTCTACCATCACTTTGTTTGATCAGTGGTCCATCCAAGGGCATGGATGCCTGACTTTTACTAATCCCCAAGAAATTTAAAATATTTGTAGGAGTCATTGACGTTTTACCTTCTCAAACTCCTTCCTTAATTAAAAGTTTGAAATGTAATGTTTCATCATCTTAGTTAATTGGTGATAACCCTCTAGCTTGCGCTTGTTGCATTGGTGCCCCATGTTGATTAGTCATTGCTCGAAATTTGAACATCACTATAGTGTCTTCTTTGTTAGGTATGAGTAGGCTTATTGGAAGTAAATGAATTTATATGATATACGGGAATCAGAGCAGTGATTTTATGCAATTTTGTACATTTTGAAATGCAGCATGTTTTAGTTCAGTGTCTACAAATGAATGAACAGATAATGCATTTCTTCACATCCGGCAGCAGGTCATGTAGCTTTTCTTCCTGAACTATAAGTCTGATAATATCTTGATATTTAGGCTACAAATGATTTCAAATCAGCATGAAAATGGTTTTATTGATAAACCATGTATTGGTACCAACTTCGTTTGGCTGATGTTTCTCATCCCTACAACTCCTGGTACAATTTTTGAAATACTCGGAGGACAACCTATTTCAGGTCTGATATCACAACACCAGGATTATTTTGTAGAGATAAAGACATCAAATTGTCCTGAACAAGTGTATGTTTATGATTCTGAATTTCTGCTTTCTCCAATAAATTATTTGATACTTATCCCATTAGCGACTAAATGAGGCAGTAAAGTGGAACCATGTAAGGACTATATTGTTTTGTTTGCTGTTAATGTAATGATCCAACGCAATCAGGAAATTACAGGCAAAGTCTCGAACTTGATGGGAGTCTTGGTTGGTGTTGCGATTATGATATATACTTGTTTTCCACTATTCCTGTACACTGTTAGTCTCTATATAACAAAAATTGAAACTATTAGTTTCCGTATAACAAAAGTCAAAACTCCCTATTCTTTTGA
Organism: Boesenbergia rotunda; assembly: GCA_024364735.1. NCBI lineage: Eukaryota > Viridiplantae > Streptophyta > Magnoliopsida > Zingiberales > Zingiberaceae > Boesenbergia > Boesenbergia rotunda. The sequence continues at coordinate 105,344 of JAGFNQ010003955.1, read as the reverse complement.
ACTACGTTTTGATTTGTCTTCTCTTTGAAATAGCTTCAGAGTTGATGCTTAATCATGTGGCCTATTGACTGATCCTCGTGGTTTCAGGAACTGATTAAGGAAATGGACATTCCAGCAATATTTACAGACTTCTGTGAGGAAGCTGCAAATCTAGCTGCTAGCTGCGTTACCTCTGTCACAGGCCAGCCGTTGAGAGTGCCGGTATATTGTTATTTACCTTCTACACCCTTGAATTTATGATTTATAGCTTAGACAAGGCTTCAATAACTTTGTTGGTGTTGTTATTATTGTTTTTTGCAGATCCAAATAAATCCGTTCAGGCAACCGATGGTGGTGGAAGATAGTGTTTTATATCTCCCTTGCTACTCAAACTGCTTCCTCTTTGGGATGTGATGCATTCAAGCTTAAATTCTTGAATGCGTTTTATATCTCCCTATAAGTGATGACTGCGAGGTCAACAATATGAGTTAGTTCAAGGTGAGAAAGAACAATAATATCTTGTTGGACATACAAGTTTGTATCAATGTGAAAAAGAGCCCTCAACCAACTTTTAAGGATACCTTTCTTTTGGTTAGTTAACGTATTGCACACTTCTCTCTTTTGCAACCTAATCTTCCATTGTCTCACTATGAAGTTAAATAAATGTTTAAAAGAACAATATTGGATATATCCTCGTTTAACTCCTGTGGTCAATATTCCTTGTGTAAACTCAAGCCCTGCATTCGTTTTTTTTATACAAGTTAATTAGAAAGCTCTTGAGCACTTATTTAAGAACTTTGATTTCAGGAAGGAAAGTAAATTTCAAACTTAAGGCACCCTTAAACACTTGCATTAGTTGCGTGAACAATTTTACAAATAATAGTAATTATACAAATATCACTTTGACATCAAACATGTCCAAATTACAGTGTCAACATATTATCCATCGTAGTCTTTTCTCTATTTCAAATTATCGTCTGCTATTTCATCAACCGTGTTGGACGCAGTCGCCGAGAGCAAAGTGATGGGCACACCTTGCCGGCGAGGATGACGCACCCAGATCCGTCGGAGGGGAATGCGTCTGACGAGGACGACGTCGAGAAGAACGAATCGAAGGTGGTGAGAATGCATTAGCAATTTATGTTCTAGTTGATTGAGAGATCGAATAGTTCGTTTAGTTAAGAACATGATACAATTAGTCAGCATATGATGATGTATATATTTATTTATCTCGTAACGAGTTTCAATTTAGGTTCCAGTTAAGAACATCGAGAGACAGAGTCTTCACTGTAATTTTATAACATCGAAACTATTAACTACAATGTGAAATCTATGGGGAATCCTTTGTGAGATATTAGAAAGAGCTCCTTGTCACTCTCTCCTCTGTTTTTTTTTTCAATTCTTCAAATCGATTAATTTTGAAGATAACCGATTTGGTCTCATAAAAAAATTTTATCGGCATCAGAATAAATTTAGAAGCGCTCATCAAAGCTCATTCAGATATTGGGTTCCAAAGAAAAATAAATATTACAGAAAAAATCTATTAAATATCCATGCAAATTCACATTAAGCATTTGGATTAGAATAGTTACCTTAAAGCGCATAACTTTTGCGTATTTGGAGAGTCAAGCCGATCTAAGCACGATTAATATGTTCGCGCATCTAATGACATTCACACGAGCATAACCACAGTATGTTTCACGAGCACAATCATACGATCTTATAAAATAAGATATGTTAGAAACTACTCAACTCGAAATCCTATTTAATAAGAAGATCGTCGATTTACAACTCACTAATAAAAAGCGAGCTTTATTTGATTTGGGCATGTTTGATATAAACTCAAACTCATATTAGAGTAAACAATTAATCCCATAGATTTAAGATCCAAAATTCCAGACTTGAAACTTTGACCCAATTTATTTTAACCATATCAAAATAAGACAAATTCTAAAATAAATGTGTTATATGCGTGTGATCTAATAGATTCTCATAACATTAACAATGACTCTAAAATATTATTTTAAAAAAATAAGTAATGAGTGCCATCTAACAATATATTATTGCTACCCAAGTGATGCTAATATCGTAGATTGACATAATATGCCTATGACTATTTTATTGTATACAATAGTCTTTTTTCCATGATATTTAGAATTTACATATGAGATATAGATCATGTCATCTTCTTATCAGTCTATGAGTTTTTTGATCTTTAAATAGACTTACTGAATCAAGTTTAATATCTCATATCAATTTATTTGAGTATAGTCATATATTTTAGTAGTTCTACTTAATAAAGGAGCCCACATATATCATTTCAGTTATATTAAAGAGATAATACATCAATCACATCCTTCCGCATAACTCATTGTATACCTAGTAAACGACTTTATAATTGATCTTATTTTATGTGACGTTTGTCGATACTAAAGTACACAATTCCTTGTATGGGAAGCCGTAGTGACTTTAGGTTAAATGACTGTTTATACTAATAGTTACTATGAAAATATTTATGACACTCGTATAACAATACATAAAACATTGTTATGCCGAGTCAATTCAATATATATTCTTTAATATATACTCATGTGTTAACTTAATATACTATATCCATGACTTGCGAAATTAAGTTATCAGTTAACCTACATGCTAGTCTTAATATATTAATATTATCCTTGTATATTAATACTTGATTAAAAATAATTGAGAATAATATTTTTTATAAATTTATAGTCTTTCACAATCAATTTAAATAATTGATATGCTATAGAATAAAATTTATTTTTTAAAAGTATTATTATATTTATTCAAATTTGTAGAAATATTAAGTCAATATAATAAACATAAGATATAGCATATTATTAAAATATGATAAAGTTTCATATCAATAATCTTGTGATGATTCTTAAGGGCTAATACTAGTATGGGATTTTAGACCCACTTTTACTAGAGAAAAAAATTCCCTTCTAATATACCATAGTTAAAATTTAAATTTTAAATTTCATAATTATATTGATCCGGGTAAGTGGTTTTTTTAGGAAAATTGAGGGCTCGGTCGGAGTCAGCCTAGTAGGACCCGGTCGGGACGGATCAGGCCGGATCTTGCCCGACTTCACGGGCCGGGGCGAAGGCGTAGACAGAACACCGACAGGTCTGGACTAGAATTCGATGACCTCAGGTCGGGTGCGGGAGCTCAGACACCAGGAGGTCGGGAGCAAAGAGCTCAGACACTAGGAGGTCGGGAGAAAGAGCTCGGACATAGAGAGGTCGAGACGACGCTCGGTGACCTCAGGTCGGGTGCGGGAGCTCAGACACCAGGAGGTCGGGAGCAAAGAGCTAAGACGCCAAGAGGCCGGGAATTAGAGCTTAGTGGCCACGGAACGAGCGCCATAGCTCGGATACCAAGTGGTCGGGAACTAGAGCTCGGTAACCTCCGGTCGGGCGTCCGAGCTAGGACGCCAAGAGGTCAGGAATTAGAATTCAGTGATCTCAGGTCGGGGGTTGGAGCTCAAACACCGGGAGGTCGGATCTATCAGGATTCTTCATTAAGGGGAAAAGATATCCGACATAATCATCACCTGACACAGCCGCCCAGCATTAATTAAGGTCAGAAAGGGCAGACTGGCAGGCGGCTGTGTCAGTCTCACCACACCGCTGAAATAGCCAATTGCTTAGCCTAATCCCTGACTGATCCTTAATGAGACGTGACAGTTCGCACGCGGGAAGACCCTTTCTTCCCCCAATATAAACCCTCCTTGGGGCTCCAAGGAGGGGATTGCTGCCACTTTGCAACCACTCCACCACATTGAGAGCTCTGTTTTGGTCCGACCTCCCGAGTTACAACAGGCCGGGTTGTCTTGGTTAGACCGAGTCATCCGTGGAAGAACCGGTCTTCGCTTGTCGACAGGATCAAATTTGGCGTCGTCTGTGGGAATCTGCCTGATCGAAAGACGAAGATGAGTGACTCCAACAGGGTGACCGTTACTCTCTCACAAGAGGACTTGGAGCTGCTGATAGAAGCTAGAGTCAGGAAATTAGCGGAGGCCCAGCAGGCAGCCGCCCGACCTACCCCACCGGGCCCGGCCGAGCACACTGCTCGTGTAGGCACGGAGGGAGGGGTTCGACAGGAGGACAGTTCTCACTTCCACCGGGCGCTGTTTGGCTCGGCTGAAGGAGCAGGACAATCGGACCCTCATGAAGCTACATCCAGCCATACTAGAGCTAACAAAGGGAAGGCTCCCCTTGTGCCGATCCCGATTGAGCGCACAGGGTTCCCCTTCTCCAGCCAAGTCTTGAACGAGCCATTGCCCAAGCACTTCAGACCCCCGTCCGTTACTGAATACGGAGGAGCTACTGATCCTGAAGAACATCTAAAGAAGTTTGAGAATGCTTCGATGCTGCATCAGTACCCCGATGGTGTCAAGTGCCGAGCCTTCCTGACCACTCTAGCCGGGCCGGCCCATCGATGGTTTGACAGACTCCCAGAGGGATCGATCAAGGACTTCTCTGATTTCGAGAGACTGTTCCTGCAGCATTTTGCCAGTAGCAAAAGATACCACAAGACTAGCTTAAACTTGTTCACCATGAAGCAAGGATCTAAAGAGCCCTTAAAAGCCTACATCAGGAGGTTTAATCAAGTGGCTCTGGATGTGCCCTCCGCTACGCCCGAGGTGTTAGTAAGTGCCTTCGCGCAGGGCTTACAAGAAGGCGAATTCTTCAGATCCTTGATCCGAAAACCTCCGAAGGACTTCGAGAGCCTTTTGGGGAAAGCCAGTAAATACGTAGACGTTGAAGAAGCACAAGCCGCCAGGCGGCCGGAGGTCAGGCCTGTGCCAGAGAATCCCCAGCAACATCAGAGAAATGTGCCTCCTGGGGAACCTCTCAGAAGCCCCGAGCTATGGGGCACCGATCGGGAGCCGAGAGGGGAATAGTTCAGCAAGTGGCCCAGGGTTGCATCCCTTCCAGGTGGCAGTCCTACTGTTCCTTCCATAACAGCCATACGCATGACCTTCGAGACTGCTGGCAGGCCGGCAAAGGTCGGGGACGCGCCGGCCGAGGAAGTCCAAGAGGAGCTCACCAAGGAGGTGGTCGAGGTCGGGGAAGAACATCGCCTGGCCAACCCGAATCCCCGGCCCGGCCAACCGCCTCTGCAGCCAGACAGTTGTTCCCGACCCCCGACTCCATCGAGCCCGGGAAGGCCAGTGAAGAGCAAGCTAATCAACAGAATGCGGTACACGGGGCCATTCATGTGATCTCTGGAGGTCCCACATACGGAGATTCCAATAGAGCTCGAAAATCACAAGCCCGGCGTTTAGACATTTACCAGGTGGGCTGCAGCTCAACGCAAGCCCAAGGGCCACAGATCAGTTTTGGTCCTTCAGACTTACAGGGAATAGAAGTACCTCATGATGATGCCCTGGTCATCACGGCGATCATAGCTAATTACCAGATTCATAGAACCATTGTGGATACGGGGAGTTCGGTAAACATCTTGTACTTAAAAGCTTTCGAGCAATTGCAGATTGAAACTACTGAGCTCCGACCCGTGGCCACACCTCTGTTTGGATTCACGGGGAATGAAGTCCAGCCCTTGGGCCAGATCAAGCTGGCCATATCACTCGGTGAAGAACCCTTGAGAAGGACCAGGTGGTCTACCTTCCTGATAGTGGACGCCCCCTCAGCCTACAATGCCATCCTGGGCCGACCGGTATTGAACGAGTTCCGAGCCGTCGTGTCCACCTTCTACCTAAAGGTCAAATTCCCAGTGGGTGACCAAGTCGGAGAGGCTAAAGGAGACCAAAAAGTAGCACGTCGGTGCTATGTGGACGACGTCCGAGTGGAGGTTAGTAAGTTCTTTCGAGCAGCACCGTCTAATTGCAACATGGTGCAATCTTCTCAGCCCTCTCCTTGGGCTGATCTGATAGAGGAAAAGGAAGAGGTTCAACTCTTGCCCAACCAAGAAGAAACTAAAGTGAAGATAGCTCCTGGACTACCGCCCGACCTCAGATAATGGCTGATAGAATGTCTGACTCAGAATCGAGATGTGTTTGCCTGGTCCTAACAAGATCTTAAAGGGGTCAGACCAGAGATAATGGAGCACAAGCTGCACGTGTACCCTGATGCCCGACCTGTCAAGCAAAAGAAAAGAGATTTCATCCCCGAACAGAATGTAAGGCCCGAAAATTCTCGAAACTAATTTTAGAAATATCTTAGAATTTATTCCGAATTTATGGATATTTTTATAGAATTTTTCCATAAACGAAAGTGGCAAAAAGGGATAAAAAGGAAAAAACACATAAGTGGGATTTGATCCCTAAACTTAGGGTTTGAGAGAGGAGTGGACTTACCAAGAGAGCAATTTGGTTTTGTTGTAATAGATTAAGAGAAACAATAGATAAGCTAGAATTAGTTAAATTCGCCCCATAAGTATAAAAGAGGGAGTTACGAGTTTTAGGTTAATTTTCTTCCAATCCAGCGACGCCGACGCCCTCCCTCACGCCCGCGACCTCTCCTCTCGCCCTCTCTCCCGTGCGCGCGAACCAAGGGAAGATCCAGAGGATTTAAGAAGGAGGCTACGTTAGGGAATCTCTCCGAGGAAGAATTCTCCGTTAGAAGCTCTCTGAGACTCTAAGGATCGTTCCTTTTTCCAAAAACCTACGCTTTAGAGTCGTAAGAACAAGCGCAGGATGTAAGTATCCCTCACCTGCAGTATAAGTAGTTTCGGTTGATTTTTCATATGTCTTATTTCCTTGTAGTTATGCTTTACGATTAGAAATCGTAAATTATGAACAAGCACGCACGTTAGGTGGTTGTTAAAATGTTCAGTTCAGTTAATGCTATAGAAAGCATTAAAGAATAGAAATTCTTGCTTCAGTTTATGATTGGAACCAAGGTCCAACGGGATGGGCTCCTAGTTGCCCCTAGGTTTAGATAACCTAGTAAAAGCAAGAATCAGAAGAGAAAAAGAAAAGTATAAAAGAACTATTTTATTTTTAGTTGACATTGTATCGGGCTTCGGTCCAGGGATAGGCTCCAAGTTGCCTCTAGGTTTAGATAACCTAGTATGGGATGGGCTCCTAGTTGCCCCTAGGTTTAGATAACCTAGTAGAACCCTAATGGATTCGGGATTTGCTACCTCGGGTTTATTAGGGATGCGCGCACAGTTGGTACATTGCCGGGCCCACAGCAGTTGATTATTACTTTCACCTACTATATGTATTTAGTTTTCAGAAATTCATATTAGCATGTGGTGAATTTAATAATTAGTTTTATGTTAGTTAGTTTCAGTTCCAGTTCAGATATGTATGTCATGCTATAGCTTACTTTTCAGTTCTAGTTCAGTATGTGCCATGTCTCAGTTATATGCCATGACATTCTATGATATGTATTTTAGCATGAGCCTAGCATGATTTCTTATGGATATGAGCATGTATGTGCATAGCATGTTTTACAAAAGCATAATTTGAGTTTCATAGTTTTGTGAGGCTAGATGGTACTTACTAAGCTTTATGCTTATTAGTTTGCATTTCCTTATACTGCAGATACAGGTAAAGGAAAGCACTAGTAGCGGAGGCGGCGGGCTTGATGCAAAGTGTGTGTGATGGTGGAGTTGGAATAAAAGTCTTCGGAACTTGCAAAGCATAGAAATAGTCTTTATTATGTTTCTTTTAGTTTTTCCGCAATAGGTTATGTGAACCATGTATGAACTTAATTAGACTCGTTATTTGTGGTGCATAGTATATTAAAGTAGTTTATTTACCTGTGTTAATATTTGCTTAGCGAATGTTGAATGATATGAGTTACTACTTGCAATATGGTAATTTAGATTCATGCTTAAGCTTTAGAGATAAGAACTTGATACTTTTGATTTACATGCTAAATACATAGGATATGCTTGTTTTAAGATATATGCACCATATAGAATGACATGTAGTAGCTAAGAATGCCCTTAGATATGAATAATGAATGATTTCAATAAGAAGTTGATACGAACTTGGCACATTCATGTTTAGGCTTCTACATGTCGTTTTTATGATTTCTAAGTTGCTATACATGCTAGAAACCCTCCAAAAACATGTAATAAATGACTTAGAATAGTCGTGGAACTTTATTTATGCCATTATGTTTGTTAGATATGATTTTGGTACATTGTGACTCAAGGTTGATACATTCTAGAAATCTGAAAACTGAAATTTCAGAACTACCAATCAACTGGGAAAACACCAGTCGACTGGTATCGGGCACAGAACCATTCTGTGGCCCGACCAGTCGACTGGCATATAGCAGTCGACTGGTACTGTGTAAAACAAAGGTGGTGTAGAGCAGCTGGTTAGTGCTTTAGCCATGCAACCCAGAGGTTGGGGGATCGAATCCTATTAAGATAATAAAATAAAAGTTTTGCTTTATTTTGGGCAAATTAGTACTTTCAGCATGTTTATGAATTTCTAGTTCAGTAAATAGCGAAATAAGAATTTTCAAAATTCTCCCAGTTTGTTTAGCATTATTAGAAATCAGTAATTAGTCAGTCAGTTAGTCAGTCAGTTAGTAGCGATCCACCTTACAGCTTAGTACCAGAAGGTGGGTCGTTACACAGAACAAGATCATTCAGGCCGAGGTGGAGAGACTGCTGGAAGCTGGGCACGTCCGAGAAGTCCAATTCCCGGCCTGGCTGGCCAATGTGGTACTGGTCTCCAAGCCGGGCGACAAGTGGAGGGTCTGTATTGACTTCAGGGATCTCAATAAAGCTTGCCCTAAGGACTGCTACCCGCTCCCCCGGATAGATCAGATGGTAGACTCTACCGCCGGGAATGAACTCATCTGCATGTTGGATGCCTACCAAGGATACCATCAAGTGCCCTTAGCCTTGGAAGATCAAGAGAAGGTCAGTTTTGTCACGGCCGAAGGTACCTATTGCTACACAGTTATGCCCTTCGGACTCAAAAATGCTGGGGCAACTTATCAAAGGCTGATGAATAAAGTTTTTAAGGAGCAGCTCGGGAGAAACGTAGAAGTATACGTAGATGACATTCTCATTAAGTCCTCCCAAGCTGCCGACCTCATAGCCGATGTACGGGAAACCTGCTGCACCCTTCGAAGGTATGGTCTCAAACTCAATCCTGCAAAATGTCTGTTCGGAGCCAAAAGTGGGATATTCCTGGGCTACATCTTGACAGAGCGGGGAATAGAAGCCAACACGGGTAAAGTGAAAGCGCTGCTGGACATGCCGCCGCCAAGGAACTTAAGGGAAGTTCACCGCTTGACCGGGAGGATCACGGCCTTATCCCGATTTAACTCCGGTCGACTGACAGAAGTCTACCGTTCTTCAAGATCCTGCGCAAGGCCTCCAAGTTCCAGTGGGATGCTGAGTGCGACCGAGCTTTTGAAGAATTGAAAGTCTACTTGGTCAGTCTGCCAGTGCTAGCCAAACCAGAGGAAGGAGAACCATTGTATGTTTATGTATCTGCTACTGAAGGAGCTGTGAGTGCTGTGCTTGTAACCCAGAAAGAGACCGAGCAGCAACCGGTCTATTTCTTTGGGCATCTACTTAAAGAAACCGAGTGTAGGTACACTACGCTCGAGAAGTTAGCTTATGTGCTGGTATTGATGGCTAGGCGATTGCGACCATATTTCTTAGCTTATCCCATCCGAGTGCTGACCAACAGCACACTCGGGAAGGTGTTAGTTAACCCTGAGATATCAGGTCGGATGGTCAAATGGACAACCGAGTTGAGCGAGTATGACATCCAGTACCAACCTCGAACTGCAATCAAAGCTCAGGCCTTAGCAGATTTCCTAAGTGAACTTCATATAGAGGAAGAGGAGGAGGTCTGGAAAATATATGTGGATGAGTCAGCCACTCGGGCGGGAAGTGGTGTGGGAATCTTACTGATGTCTCCTAAGGGAGACTCCATTCATCTGGCCGTGCGCCTAGAGTACCAGGCTACCAATAATCAGGCGGAATATGAAGCCCTCTTGGCAGGTCTTCAAGCGGCCCGATAGGTCGGGGCCATCCGGGTCATCCTACACTCTGATTCTCAGTTAGTGACTCAACAGGTGGCCGGGCGGTTCGAAGTAAATGACGAGAAGCTACAGGCTTATGTGGAGGCATATCAACAGTTACAAGCAGAATTTCAAGAAGTTCAGATTATACAGATCCCCCGTGGGGACAATGCCAAGGCAGATGAGTTAGCTAGGCTGGCCAGCTCGGTCCGTCCATGGGTCTTCCCCAAGCCTTCACCTCAGGTTATGCTGGTGGCTCAGGTTGAGCAGGAAGCAGAATTGGAGATAGAGGGGGACTGGAGAGCTCCATTCATCGCCTATTTGAAAGAGGAAACTCTGCCGGATAACCCCGAGTAGGCTCGGATACTGAAGATAAGGGCCGCCCGTTTCACTCTGATAGGGGATGCATTATACAAGCGAGCTTTTTCCCGACCATTGTGCAGATGCCTCGGAAAGGAAGATGCGGACTATGTGCTCAGAGAAGTACATTTGGGGTGTTGCGGAAATCATTCAGGAGGTCGGTCCATGGCTCGGAAGGTCCTACTGGCCGGTTACTTTTGGCCGACCCTCCAAAAGGATGCAGAGAAGATGACTCTTTCTTGCCTTTCTTGTCAGAAGTATCAGAATCTATCGCACCAACCGGTGGAGATGTTGCGAGCGTCCACTGTACCATGTCCCTTTGATCAGTGGGGCGTGGATATAGTGGGACCCTTCCCCAGGGCAGCAGGTCAGAAGAAATTCCTGTTGGTGGCAGTGGACTACTTCTCCAAATGGGTCGAAGCAGAAGCCCTGTCTCGGATCACCGAACAAGCGGTGAAGAAATTCCTTTGGCAGAACATCTTGTGCCGGTATGGCATACCTCATAAGCTGGTATTAGACAATGGTCGGCAGTTTCAAGGTCGGATAATCAAAAATTGGTGCAAGGAATTTGGGATCAAGCAGGCCTTCACCTCCGTGGCATACCCCCAGAGTAATGGTCAAGTCGAAGTAGCCAATAGAGAGATCCTGAAGGGGCTCAGAGCTAAGCTGGATCAGGTCAGCGGATCCTGGGTGGACGAGCTGCTTGGTGTCCTATGGGCCCTTCGAACCACACCCAAAGAAGGGTCAGGATGCACTCCCTTCCAGTTAGTCTACGGGAGTGAAGCGGTAGTCCCCATGGAGGTCGGCTGTGAGTCTGACAGGAGACATCTGTATGGAGAAGACAATGCGGAGAAAAGACGAGCTGAGCTAGATCTGATTGAGGAGGTCCGAGCTAAGGCTGCAGTCCGCATGGCTGCTTACCAGCAAAGGATGCGGAACCGATACAACCAGAAGGTCATACCCCGACACTTCCAAGTAGGGGATAAGGTATGGAAAAGAATCAAGCCAGTGGGAGAAGTAGGCAAGCTGGAGCCTCCATGGAGTGGTCCTTTCCTGGTGGTCGAGGCGCTGGGATCGGGAGCCTACTATCTGCAGGATGCTCAAGGAAAGCGACTCGGAAGACCCTGGAGCGCAGTGCATTTAAGATTGTACCGTGAGGAGAGCGAAGAGAAATGATTCTTGTAACTATACTCAGAAAAAACGATAACAAAAACTCTAACTCCCCAAAAAGACAACTGCAGCAAGTTATAAGTGGGCTTGATCTAACGCACCCACCGGACTCGGCGCCGACCGGGCGTGGCGTTCCACGTTCGGTCGGGCCCGGTCGGGCGTGACAATCCACGCTCGGTCAGGGTAAGTCGGACGGTGTCCAGACTCTTGCTAAGGCAAGTTATAGGTGAGCCTGATCTCACGCACCCACCGGACTCGGCGCCGACCGGGCGTGGCGTTCCACGTTCGGTCGGGGCCTGTCGGGCGTGGCAATCCACGCTCGGTCAGGGTAAGTCGGACGGTGTCCAGACTCTTGCTAAGACAAGTTATAAGTGAGCTGATCTCACGCACCCACCGGGCTCGGCGCCGATCGGGCGTGGGGTTCCACGTTCGGTCGGGCCCGGCGGGCGTGGCAATCCACGCTCGGTCAGGGTAAGTCGGACGGTGTCCAGACTCTTGCTACGGCAAGTTATAAGTGAGCTTGATCTCACGCACCCACCGGACTCGACGCCGATCGGGCGTGGCATTCCATGTTCGGTCGGGCCCAGTCGGGCGTGGCAATCCACGCTCGGTCAGGGTAAGTCGGACGGTGTCCAGACTCTTGCTAAGGCAAGTTATAAGTGAGCTTGATCTCACGCACCCACCGGACTCGACGCCAATCGGGCGTGGCGTTCCACGTTCGGTCCGGCCCGGTCGGGCGTGGCAATCCACGCTCGGTCAGGGTAAGTCGGATGGTGTCCAGACTCTTGCTCGAGAGACATATGAATTAACATATTTCTGTGATCTTCACTACCAAGACGTGGCTCCCCACGTTCTGAAAGACAAAAGGGATATTAGGTCAGCTCGGTAAAGCTGAACTAATCGAACCAGCGCATACAAGCCAACTCGGCTTCGCTGGTAAAGGTTAACTCGTCGAAAACAAGGCAAAATCGCCGAGTCAGGGTATCCACCCGACCGAGCAAAATCGCCGAGTCAGGTCGTACGCTCGACCGACCCTCATTGCTGAGTCAAGGTATCGACCTGACCAAGCTACAATACCAGGTCTGGGAAAAGGCCAGGTTGGAAGATTAGCAGCACGAATCGCCCGAGCGCCTGGCACTTAGCCAAATTTTCGAGTCGGCCTAAAAAATCAGACTAAGGAGACCAGGATGAACATCCCGAGTAATCGACAATGAGCGAGAGTTTGTCGTGGGGCACAAACGCTGGCCTTCGCAGAAAGAACTAAACGAGTTGAATAAATGATACTTAGCGAAAACTCCCTACCCGACCTGAAGGAGTCTACCTTATGATAATGATTTAAGTGTCCCGAGCGACCCATACTTCGCGGAATTTGGATGAATGACTCATAATACCGGCCTTCAGCGAATGCGGCGAGTGAATCAAATAAGCAACACTTAGCAAAAATCTCGTGCGTCACAAACAGCTAAGCGAAATAAAGAAAAAGAAAAATCCACAGAAATGAGTTAAGGCCCGAGGCCATCACAAAATTAGGCCTTGGAGGCCGAGTCAGGAAGTCAAGTATCATTACAAAATTTTAAGAGCTTAAGGATTGGGCAAGAGCAAACTGAGTAACAGCTCGGGCAAAGGGAGGTCGGGCCCGCTAAGCTAAGTAAATTTGGAAAGGCGTCGGGGGGGGGGGGGGGATCGTGGCCTTGATAAGGGTGGGCTTCACCACGTTGGGAGGCAGGTCGGCAGGGAGATGACCGGCTTCCGTGAGCTGCTGTATTGCGCCCCTCACCCCGTACATGAGCATACCCACAGTCCGCTTAGTCACTTGCTGAAGGAAAGGCTGTGATTGGATATAGTCCAAACGGGATTGCTCGATCCGAGCTGGCTCCCCAGACTTATAATCGGCCAACTCCTTCTCCAGTTGAGCAATCCTGGCCTCTTGGTCTTTGAGTTGGGCGTCCTTAGCAGCCAGCCCTTTCTCAGTGCTCACTAGCTGGGCTTCCAGATCTTGGAAAGCTTCTTTCTGGGTCGTAAGCTCTGTTTCCTTGTTCTTCAAGATTAGGAGAGTCTGCTTGTGAGTAGTGGATACCTCCCGTAGCTGCCGTTGCAAGCCTAAGATCTCATCGGTTTTCCTGTTTAAATCCGAGCGGGCCCGGGCTTCGAGATCGAGGGCGGTTTTCTTTGAGGCCTCGGCGGCTTCTAGCCGAGTGCCGAGCTGATCCATTTCGCGGGCCGAGGCTGCCAGCACCTCATGCGCTCGCTCCAGACGAATGTCGCCATCTGCTAATTGCATACGCAAGGAAGCTACCTCATCTAGGAGTCGGGTCCGACCCTCATCGTCGGTCGGGAGGGCACACTGAGTCAACTGATGCTCTAAGTTCTTTATCTTGTACTCAGCTACCCGACGTTCCCTAACATTCGCGACCAGAGCCTTGGTGACCGCCTGGCCCCCGACCCACAGCTATACAAAAACGAGCGATGTGAGAAAAGAATGAAAGGGACGAAGGTTAGGAGAAGGAATACCTTGATCATATCCATTGCAAAGTTATCGGCCAGACTGAAAGGACTTCGCCCTTCGGTTAGTGCCAGACCGTGGTCCCAAGCCGCAGTTAGATGACCATGTAGGTTGAGTGGCTGGGGCTCGACCATTCGGAGTAAGTGAGTTTCGGAGGGGAGTTGCAACTCTAAGGGTACTCGAGGGAGGTCGTGCATAACTAGGAGAGAAGCAGCAGCCTCTTCACTAATCGGATCCTCAACGGACGCCGGGCGAGTAGGGACGGAGCTGGAGGCTAAGCTCGCCGGTAGGGGTGTGCTCGGTCTAGGCAGGGAAACCTCGGGCCGAGCAGCGCTGGAGGACGGAGCGGCGGTTCCCGGGCGAGGAGAGGCCGAGCGTGAAGTTGACAGCCTATTCTGACTCGACTGGGCAGGGGAACTGGCAGATTGGGCGCCCTCTCAGGTTGAGTCTGAGTCGTGGGAGTGCTGGAAGGAGCAGTCTCCCGAGGACGCTTTTTCTTCTTGGACACCCGGGAAGAAGACGGACCCGCGGCAGTAGCCGGCGCTTCGGCCTCCGCGCGGACCTCTGGAGGGTCCGTCTCGATGCTCTGGGATAATATTTCCAGCTCTGAGTCGCTCCCCGCCCTACCTGGCTGCCCGGAAGCCGGTGTCGCCCTCACGGGAGGCACATTTCGGCTGGCCAGCAGTTCAACAGCCCGGGTGTTTAATGCCTCTTCTTCCAAGGCCAACTCATCATCCATAAGGGCGTCCATCAGAGCCTGCGCTGCAGTTCAGAAAGAGTTTTAGTTAGCATTAAAAAGACCCTTGGGTAAAATGGATATTTACCGTAGCTGCCTGGCAGCTCCACGGGGATCTGACTCAGCCGGCAGATATAAAGCACGACCTCGCTCAGCAATTTGCCGACATGAAAACGACGTCCTCCGATTTTAGAAAAGGCCGATCGAAAGCCAGGGTCGGCACGATACCTTCGAGGAGCAGCAGGGTGGTCGGGTAACTCCTCTAGCCAGTTAAGTGGCCAGGACGCAGGCGGGGTGGTGCTTATGTAAAAAAAGTGGGATTTCCATCCCTTGTTCGAAGAAGGAACCTTGTCTAAAAAGGCTGTATTAACCCTGGCTTGAAAAAAGAAACAGTAGGGCTCTTGCATTTTAACGTAGAAGAAGAGATGGAAGATCCTAGGGGTAAGGGGAACTTGGAAGGACTCAAAGATGACCACCGTGCCGCACAGGATCCGAATCGAGTTCGGGGCTAATTGGGAGAGGGACACTTGAAAATACCGACAGATCTCCACAATAAAAGGATGCAAAGGGAATCGTAGGCCGGCTAGAAGGTGATTCTTAAAGATGGTAAAGTAGTTCACCGGGGCTCGGTTTGGTCGGTCGTCCTGAGAAGGGAGAACAAAAGGGTGATCTTCTGGAATGCTATAATATATACGAAGGGTTTCTAAAGAACCCAGACTCAAGGTCGAGCGGGTGGTGGTATACCACGGCCCGGGTGCAGAAGACGAGCCGGCCATATGGTCAAGCCCGGGAATTAACAGAAGAAATTTAGGCAGGGAAAAGAGTACCTAATGTCAGGGCTCGCTATAAAACACTGATCACCGAAAGCGCTGTTCGCTGAAACTCGAGGAAGTCGGGCTGCAGAGGTCGGACAGAAGCAAAAGGAGAAGCGAAAGTCGGAGTGAAAAAGTTGGAAGTGGTGGGTCAAGCCTATTTATACTGCAGGCAAAGCGAAGACGACCGTCGGATGTAGTGGAAGGAAGTGGCGGACTTCAGTTTCCACCGTACGATCCTTGCAATTCCCCACGTCTCTAAGCTTCCCGCGGACGCCACGCGAAGCCACGTCAAGGACACCTCGATACCAGAAGCACCCGTTCAGCAGTTGACACGTGGTCAGGCATTGATGACTAACTTGATGAGGGATCCGGCGCTCAGAAGATTAACTCGGAAAGCGAGGGACACATAGGAAGGCAAAAGGAAGTCAGGTCGACCGGGCCGGGAGCCTAGTCAGTCGGACTTGACGCCTCCTTCGACTAGACTTGAAGGGGAGGCTTGTGATCCGGGTAAGTGCTTTTTTTAGGAAAATTGAGGGCCCGGTCGGAGTCAGCCCGGTAGGACCCGGTCGGGACGGATCAGGCCGGATCTTGCCCGACTTCACGGGCCGGGGCGAAGGCGTAGATAGAACACCGACAGCTCTGGACTAAAATTCGATGACCTCAGGTCGGGTGCGGGAGCTCAGACACCAGGAGGTCGGGAGCAAGAGCTCGGGCATAGAGAGGTCGAGACGGCGCTCGGTGACCTCAGGTCGGGTGTGGGAGCTCAGATACCAGGAGGTCGGGCGCCCGAGCTAGGACGCCAAGAGGTCAGGAATTAGAATTTAGTAATCTCAGGACGGGGGTTGGAGCTCAGACACCAAGAGGTCGGGAGCAAAGAGCTCGGACGCCAAGAGGCCGGGAATTAGAGCTTAGTGACCACAGAACGGGCGCCATAGCTCGGATACCAAGAGGTCGGGAACTAGAGCTCGGTAACCTCCGGTCGGGCGCCCGAGCTAGGACGCCAAGAGGTCAGGAATTAGAATTCAGTGATCTCAGGACGGGGGTTAGAGCTCAGACACCGGGAGGTCGGATCTATCAGGATCCTTCATTAAGGGTAAAAGACATCCGACATAATCATCACCTGACACAGCCGCCCAACATTAATTAAGGTCAGAAAGGGCAGATTGGCAGGTGGCTGTGTCAGTCTCACCACACCGCTGAAATAGCCAATTGCTTAGCCTAATCCCTGACTGATCCTTAATGAGATGTGACAGTTCGCATGCGGGAAGACCCTTTCTTCCCCCTATATAAACCCTCCTTGGGGCTCCAAGGGGGGGATTGCTGCCATTTTGCAACCACACCACCGCTTTGCGAGTCCCGTTTTGGTCCGATTCGAGTGACTAGAGCCTTGTCCTCATTCAAGCCCGAGTTCGACCTCCCGAGCTACAGCAGACCGGGCCGTCCTGGTCAGACTGAGTCATCCGAGTGAGAACCGATCTTCGTTTGTCGACAGGATGAATTATAGTTTCAAATGACAATTATTAATTAATTAAACAGGGACTTTAAAATTATTTAAGCTACCATGACACTGGAGCATACTGTCGAAACTTAAAACGCCTACAAAAGGCTGCAGATTTACTGTTTGTAACGTACAGATAAATGAATAGATAGATAGATAGACTCTTTGTCAAAGATAAACAAACAAAATTATTAGATAGATAAGTTAAAAAAAGAGAGTAGATTTCATTGGATAAAATGATAAGTAGAAGAAAACTACGTGCATCTGCCGGCCTCAATTTGTTTTGCACGCACTACTCTGAAACCCTAGCCACCTATCTCTGAAGCTATCTCGCCATGCAGATCTCGATCTCATCCAATCGATCTAACTAGCTCTCACCTTAATTCACCGCCACACGAATATGCTAAAAAAATTACGCACGCATATTAATTTTAAACCTCTTTCTTCTCCTTAATTCAGCTGACATCGATCAGCAGGGCCCAAAGCCCTAGAACTTAATTAATAACCCTTTGGAAAAGTACAAGCGATTAGGGGTGAGTATTCGATTAAAACCGAATCGAACCGAACCGAATAGATCGAAAATCGAATAAACCGAATTTTTTCCAAAAAACCGAACCGACCGAATTTGTGAATCAAAACCGAGAAAACCGAACCGAAAAAATGGGTTAATTCGGTTTTTAACCGAATTAACCGATTTGACCAAATTTTTAAAATTTTATTCGATTTTAATTAAAAAACCAAGATTTCATTTTATTTAATTATATTTTTAAATAAAAATAATTAAATTAATATTCTTATTCGGTTTATTTGGTTTAACCGAATTACAAAATTGAAAACCGAAAACCGAACCGAATTAACCGAAAACCGAACCGAATTTCGAAAAAAAAACCGAAAACCGAATTAACCGAACCGAATTTCAAAATTCGGTCGGTTCGGTTCGGTTAATTCGGTTCGAACCGAATTTTGCTCACCCCTACAAGCGATCGCCTTCGAGTACTCGAAGCGGAGGGCAGATTTTCTATTCCACTTTGTCCTTGTTTCATCTGTCCCATTTTTCGACGACGATAGATGAGTCGTTCGATCGTCGATTGAACACTATCGGCGGTCGGCCGCCGCTCCGAACAAAACTATACCCTGGAGGGTACGGTGAACTCGTCGGGACCGTCGTAATTGCGATCTCATCAGATTAACCGTCGAATCCGACGATATTGCAATTGCAGTGATTCCGACCGGTTCACTGTTCTTCCAGGATATCATTTGATTCAGTACGACGATAAAAAATCATCGATGATATCCGATCAGAGGACTCATCGACCGTTGCCAACAAGTGTGGGACAGGCGGGAGAGGGGCAAAGTGGAACAAAAGATCTCGTCTACTCCAAGCGGCCGCAACAGTAGGGAGAGCAGATCGTCCCATTTTTCCCCTGTCCCGTCTGTCTCATTCTGCGATGATGATCAACGAGTCGTCCGATCACCGATCGGGCACCACTGGCGGTCTTCGGTTGTCGTCCCGAACAAAACTATACCCTGGGGTACAGTGAACCCGTTGAGATCGTCGCAATTGCGATCTCACCGGATTCACCGTCGAATCTGGTGAGATTGTAATTGCAGCAATTCTGATCGGTTCACCGTTCTTTCAGGATATCATTTGATTCGGTACGACGATAAAAAACTATCGATAATGTTCGATTGACGATCGAACGATTCATCGGCCGTTGCCGACAAGTGCAGGACAGGCGGGACAGAAATCCGCTGCGAGAGGTTTCCGTCTGAACAGTAACAGTACGGTGATGCTCTCACTGCCTGCTGCCTGCTGCCTGCCTAGTCCACATTAATAATTGTTTTTGGTACTGGATATATCTGACGATCGATTTCAAAAGGTTGGAATCGTCAACCCAGCGGTCCCCTGGTCTCTGCCCCATAAGTGTTCAGAGGGGGTAAATCACGGTGAATACTGGGCAGGCCAAGACACCCAGGCGCGAGGGATTTTTTTTAAACAGCAGCCGAGGTTTCACCCCTCGTTCATACTGTCGACCCTTGAACCCACGACCTCCATTTCAAGTGCGAGTGTCTTAACCAGCTGATCCAGCCCGTGGGGGCATATATCTGACGATCGAGGAGATGCACAAAGGTGTTGAGAGACACCGACCAGAAGCTAGCGTTCGGCTTGGCTTTTAGGGCGCATGCATGGCACACATGCAGCAGCTAGCTAGCGTTTGACGATGGGGTTGGCCTTACAGAACGGTGCGCCCTGGACGCTCCCCTTGCTTAATTCCTTCCCCCTGCCCTCTCATAAATCGATTGGTCGTTTAGCCATGCACACAGATTGATATATACTTGAAGTACAGTAGGGCAGTACTTAAATATTAAGAAGCAGACGACAGTGTCATCGTCGACATGAACTCTCATCGTTGACGGGAGCAATGGGAGAAAGTGTCAGCCACTTAATTAATTGGAACTTTGCTGCGAGGCCTTGAATTCTTTGTGCTTAGGTTAATGAAGCACGTACGTGTCATGCGTGCCTTAGTAATTTAATTTGTTGGACGCTTGATTAAAGGGGTCGGATTTATGCTTTGCTGACAATATATCGCAGGTGTTAGGCAGGGTTTCACTGTGTAAACATGCATGCAGGGGAGGGTGAAGCCCATCAGATTCCAACCTGGGCGGTTTGTCCTTTTGGTTATGCTTTTATTGTTTGATAAACTAATCCATATTGGCACTTTGTTACATTGAAAGAAGAGCTACATCAAGATTCCA
This sequence comes from Boesenbergia rotunda, assembly GCA_024364735.1. Classification (NCBI taxonomy): domain Eukaryota; kingdom Viridiplantae; phylum Streptophyta; class Magnoliopsida; order Zingiberales; family Zingiberaceae; genus Boesenbergia; species Boesenbergia rotunda. The sequence goes on along the minus strand of JAGFNQ010003955.1, from coordinate 85,524 downwards.
TCGGAAACCGTGTGACGACTGGGGTTAAATTTTTGTAGAACATTTCTGTACCATCAGGCAATTCTGTCTCATTGATGCACACGATAAGTAATTAAGTGAGAACAGGAAGGTTTAATTGTACTATTTTAATTTGCTTGCTCTCTGTCCATGAAGAATATATAATTCGAGCAGGAATGTGGCACAATACCTGCATCAAATTGTTATAGTCGGATGCTTGTCTTTTCGGTGATTTCTTTTACTATATATATATATATATTTTTTTTTTTTTTTTTTATTATATATATATATATATATATATATAATTATATATATATCATTTCTCCTGATCATCCATTTATTTGACAAACCTTATTTCCCTTAACTATTTCTCTATTATTATTGTCATTGTTATTGCTCTTAATAAATCCCTCTAACTCTTACACTCTTAACGTATCCTACTCTAAGCCAACTATTACATTTTTTTCACAATCCATTTAGATAATTAATTTTATTAATATATATTATATTCAATCGGCAGACTAAAATATTTAAGTCTAATTTTATCACGAGAGCTACTTAAATTACTTCTAGAGTTTTCAATAATTCGATATTAGATCCTTCTGACTACTCGACTCTTCAATCTCCACACTTGCCCCCGGGGCTATGGTGCAGCGGTAAGGTCGTTAGTGGTTAACCCAGGCATCCTCGGTTCGATCCCCAGCTACGGCGCATTTTGCAGGAATTTTTCCTCCAAATGGGGCGCGAACCCTGGGACGCTGGGCTTCTAGACTGCCCCCGCGAGCGCTTCCCGATTTACTCTGGTGACCGGTGGAAAACTTCCGTGGGGCCGGGCCGGTCACCCCAGGTTCAATTTGTCTGCTGCCTGGTTCATCATTTTTTCTTCAATCTCCACACTCAAAGAATTTGCATATAGCACGTCTAAGTTAATGTATGATAGTTACGTTAAAAGGAGACCTCGTGAGGAATAGATTACATACAAACATAATCTAAACATGGAAACAATATAGATCATTTACTCTTTCTTTCCTTTTGAATTGGTTTATAAGATGAATTTCTTCTCACTCTTTTAATTTAGAGAGTCCTTAGAAGAAAAAAAAAATATTTTTTGGTTTGGTCTGATTATCTAGCGACTTATTCTTCCTCCTACATTTAATGTCAATTAGGTTGATCGAACTAAAAGGGTTGAAAAAGTCAGATGAATAGATTGGGAAAGGTGACCTAGACTATAATAGAATAAGAGAAAGAGAGAGAGAGATAGGCAGAGAGACAAAATAACTTTCTTAATTAAAAAAATGTATCTATGAAATACATAATTTATAGAGGCCTTAGTATACTTAATCAAATAAAAAATTAATAAGGAAACTATTAATTAACAGATTCATAAAGAAACTATCAATTAACAAATTAATAAGAAAAATATAATATCTAATAATATTTGACGGGGTCCAATAATCTTTTATTCTCTTTTAGACTAGACATACTAGTTGATCTTGTAGAGCTATGAGTAATTGATGAGCAAATTAGTGGGCAAGCGTGAACTATTTTTTACGACTTAGATGGTGTGGTCGTGTTAAGTGGGTAAAGCGAAACAATGCAAATAGGATGAACAAAGTGGATTAAACAAGATGACTTTGGATGGGATAGAGTAGATTAAGTAAGATGATTATGTGGGTGAACAGATGATTTTTGATTACTTGAATAATTTAGATGGCCAGACAAACTATATACAAATTGAATTTAATAAGTCTATTTGATTGGATACTAATAATCAAACACTTTCTATTTTCTCGATAATATTTATTATCGTGAAAATATAAATCAAATATAAATCTAAATAATGTATTTATTCTATTTCCTAAACTAGATTAAGTAATATTGATCCGGGCGTATGATTTTTAGAAGGATCAGGAGCTCGGTTGGGTTCGATTGCCGATCTAAACCGGTAGTGAATAGGCCAGGCCAAGGGTCATCCGAGTCGGGACCCTCGTGTCGGTCATCGAGGTCGGGA